>JABYPW010001225.1:0-16805 GCA_016880775.1 Phymatotrichopsis omnivora
TAAAACCCCCCCCCCCCCCCCCCCAAAAAAAAAAAAAAAAAAAGAATCACGCCTATCTCGTACATGTATACACTGAAGGTTTCGGTATATTTACGCAATACACATCAACCAAATGTCAGATCACAGTCCCGCCAGAGGAAATACTCAGACTATCAGGCCCAAATAGAAATCTATCGAGAGTTATACACATAAACATGATTAATTTCTGCGTTCCCACTGAAACCATGACATTGGTAATCATTGAATATCACTCGAACTCATCTACAACCTATCCAGCCTTCAAGCCGGCTTTGACAACTCCTCTTTGACCGCCTCCAACACGGCTGGGTGCAGGCCTGCAATCGCCGCCACGATCCCCTTGTTATTCTTCAGCGTCCTGCCCAGACCAAAATCTAATTTGTTCCCGTGAGCGTCCGTTACCACGCCGCCGGCTTCCTCTACAATCAGTGAGCCTGCCGCATGATCCTAGTCAACTCCATTAACATGCTTCTTCGCCAAAAGAAAAAAAGAAAAAAAAAAAAGTTTTTTTAGAGAAGGGTGGGAGGGATGGAATACCCAGATCTTCTCCTCGTAAGTAGCGCTGGTTGGCAAGCGAAGGTATACGTCTCCATCACCTCGAGCAATTGATGCATATTTCGCCTGCGAATCCATGCGCACAGAGGGCTTTGTAATTCCCAGTCTAGCGGCAATGGAAGCTTGCTGGCCATGGGAGGAGTGGGCGGCTTCGACGCTTTCACAGAAGGAAGCAAGAGTAAGGTCAGGGATTTGATTCATGGTGATTTTTGAGGGGGTTGCGGAGGGGGTTGAGAGGGGAATCTGGTGGATCATAGTACGTTAGGGAGATTAATGAGGGGAAGTATTGATGCAGGTGGAGGGATTGAGGGAGTAGAGGCATACGACGGTGGCACCTTCGCCCCTGACAGCAGAGAAGAGAAGGCCTCGCGCACCGTCGGGGTTGGCGGGGTCCACAGGGAGATTTGGACAGCCTATGGCGCCCACGACGACTTCGCCGTCGACCATGAGGCCGAGAGCAACAGCGTATTGACCGCCGCGAAGGAAGCCTTTGGTTCCGTCGACGGGGTCGAGGGCCCATATTCCTGTTGCGTATCGGAATTGGTATTATATTCAACGTTGAATAGAAAAGAAATTTATGGGTCGACATACTCCCAACAGCACCACCGTCATGATGGCCCTGGTCAATACTTTTCAGCATCTCTTGCTCAGTCTCAATGGATCCTATCTCCGCACTCGAAGTCTCGGTCTGTTTCAGTGCAGACTGGACCAAAGACCACACAAGATCCCGCCTATCTTTCTGCTGACGGAGAACACCCGAGTCTTCCTCGCCGACGACATTATCCTCCGGGAAAACGTGAAGGATTCCGGCGATCACAAGAGCTTGGGCGCCGAAGTCGGCGACTGTTCAAGGCAGTATACTATCTTAGCTTGCTCGATATTGAAGAACGTGGGTTGGAATTAGAATTAGAATGATCGGAGAGCGCACTTGTGACGGGAGATTTATCATCCTTTGTTACAGTGCCTTTAACTTGAGAGTGATATACACTATCCGTAAGGAAGCAGGCCCGCCGCACAGCCAATTCAGCTATTTTACGTTCCCTGGCATACGACATTTGTATTGCGGTGGTGCGGAGAAATTGGTACTTTGGTAGTGAGGGTTGAAAAAATTTAGACAGAGGCAGTGCGGGGCTGAATAATTGAGACGACACCGCGGACGGAAGCAAACATATACTTAGACGAAAAACCATGAGCCGGGCAAAGGGGTCTAGACGTTGGCGGTAGCTGTAAGCAGCGAAAGACAGACACAACGTCACTGAAAAGGCATTCGATCTGATAAAATTCTGCGTAGTCAGCAGCTCATCTTATCTAACAGTTGATCTTCGTGAGCCCCAAAACACAGCCAACGGCTATCCACCTCACCGAGTCGAGCACATCCACCCGCTGTATTTACTCCCTCTATTGGAGTATTGACCCCAATAAACACGAAATCCCCGACACTCCCAATCAAAATATTCACATCACCCCCGCCAATCCGCTGCAACATACTGCCAAAAAACACCCTTTGTTTATTTTGAAAATATAATTATATCACCAAGCGTTGTCCGTCTCCTCGAACATCCTCTAGCTATCACAGCTAGCCCAGAGCTGCGGAGATGCTTTACTCAACAAAGCGAAAGCTCCACAACCTCATCAACGGGCCTGCCTCATCCGCGCGCCCTGCCCCGGCGCCAATCCCCGCTAATACACCTGCCTCTGTTCCTGCGACGTCCATGAAAGACGACGACCGGACGAAAAAACGGAAAACCGTCGACTCGCCGCTCGCCCACCGGCCCAGCATCCGCGCTGTTTCCCCCACCGGGTCGATAAAATCTACCGTTTCCTCGGGCTCGGTGCTCACTAGGACAGCTGGAAATGATAGAACCCCAGCGTACGCGCCGTGGGACCGGGCGTCGTTTCTCGGGCGGTTGAAGACTTTCAGGTTCGTCGATAAGTGGAGCGTTAAACCGCCACCGGTTAACGAGGTTGCATGGGCGAAGAGAGGTTGGATTTGCATCGACAAGAATCGTGTTAAGTGTGGGCTTTGCAGCAAGGAGCTCCTGGTGAAATTGGAGCTTGATGATGATCTCGATTCGGAAACAGGTAACGTCATGCGTCTGCCGTAGCGGATTGGGAGGAAAATGCGCTAATGTGTAGGAGGAATACAGTTAGAGCAATGATCGAGAACTACGAACACAAGATCGTTCATGATCACGACGACTCTTGCTTGTGGAAGAAACGTGGATGCGACGGTATTTTCGCTGTGCTTGGGGGGGCTTTGCGATTGAACCTCTAACGCAGATCACAGATAGCATTTACCACCTCGCACTCGGGAACGCCTCCGCTTCTCGTTCCTCGTTTGCCTCCCGCTACACCTCGCTATACAGGATCCAGTCCGAAATCCCCCAGAACCTCTCCCACCCCGAACTTGACCTTGCATCAATTTTCTTCCCTTCGGAAGCTACCGACGATGGCCCGATACTAGAATCCGTCGCCATCCTGGCCTTGTTCGGATGGCAGAATGAAGATCCCAGTATACCCAGCTTGGTCACATGCTCTACGTGTTTCCGAAGATTAGGGCTGTGGTTATTCCGGAAGAGGACAATGTCACCGATTGGAGAAGATCCGGAAGTTGTAGAGGAGGCGAGTGTCTGTAGGCTCGATGTTGTGGGCGAGCATCGCGATGTAAGTTATATATGTGTTCCCATGATTTTGACAGAGGCTAATGTTTGGTAGTATTGTCCCTGGGTCAATGCTTCCTCTCAGGGAAAGGAGCCCGGCTGGCAGACCTTGTTCAAAGCGATGAAGCAACAACCGAATAGCGGACTCATGTCCAGCTCCGCTAGCATATATAGCATCCAGGAGTCACCGCCGAGAGAACTGACGCCCGCGGAGAGAGATGCGGATGAGGACAGTAAGTTGACGAAATTGAAGAGGCTGAAGTCCTTGTACTTTGGCAAGAAGAAGAAGGAGAAGACACCGGGCAAGGAGAAGGAGGGTGGTGACAGTGGCGTATCTGGGTAGACCGTGATAAAATCCTTTTTTTTTTTTTTTTTTTTTTCGCCGCCTTTCATTGTCGGTGTTGGACTACTTGTTTTGCATGTTGCAGGATGTTTCTGGCAGATATCAAAATTGTTCTGTGTTCCGCTTTCAAGCTTCTTATTTTATATCTCTCATATTCATTTCATTTCATCCTTTCAATTCTGTAGCGCTTGGACAGCGGCCGGCGGGCGTTGGGGTTATTTGTTTAATGCGTAGGCAGTATTTTCTAAAAATAACTACTCTTAAATTTAACGTTAATGGCCAGAAGCACCCTCAAAAAGACAATGGAAGTCGTATATACACACGGGCCCGTCTATGACATAAATTGTTAGAGTGTTTCCTTCCCCACTTAAACGATCATCTATCTATCTATCTAAATATTATAAGCAGATGTTTTTAAACGGTAAATAAACCGATTGGCTCTAAGCTATTACTAAGGTATTACTAAGAGAAATAAGAGCATAATTATAGATAATTTGTGGAATAAATTGACTACTTTAGGGCCTGTCCAGCTGTTCTACATATCAAATTTCATAATTTTCCCCAAAATGGTGCACAGCTATAAATTTCAAGTTTGCAAAATTTGGAGTTTTTTATTTTCTAAGTGTAACCATCTAGCAAAGTACAAAATTATCTACAATTTTTCAATTTCCTATAGCAATGTATGCTTAATTTATTCAGTAATGTAAAATCAGGAAAGCAGTTTACTGCATTCATATGACCCCGTGAATGTAGTATGAATTAGAAGAAAGCTACTGCTCAATATAAGCTTTACTACCACACTTAAGTGGTAGGAATAGGATTGTAGGATTGATGTGAAGGATAGAGCTACTCCTATCTGGGGCCTACTCTGCCATCTTACAGAGACTAAGTGCTAGGCTCTACATGAGTACCTTGACTAGATGATCAAGGAGGGGAAAATTATACCCTCCAAGTCTCCTATAGGAGCTCTAATCCTGTTCATAAAGAATGCTAATGGTTCCCTCCACATTTATATTAACTACTGGGGTTTGAACAGGATTGTTGTTTAGAACTAGAATCTTCCCCTCATGGGGAAACTCGGAGACTGAATTGGCAATTCAAAGTAGTTCACTAAACTTAATTTTGAGAATAGCTACAATCTCATCTATATTGGTGAGGGTAATAAGTTAAAAACATCTTCTCATACTTATTATAGCCAGTATGCGTATTTGGTAATACCCGTTAGTCTGTGTAATACCCCTGCTATCTTTCAGGAAATGATAAACACTATCTTCTATGACTATTTGGATCTAAGTGTCCTTATCTATCAAGACAACATCCTGATCTATACTGCCACCAAGGAAGAACATAACTAACTTATCTAGGAAGTCCTCAAGTACTTAGATTGTCACAAATTAGCTCTTAAGCTAGCTGTTAACGGTGCGTATCTCAGGAGGTAGAATAGCTCAGTAAAACACAAGTAGGCACGAAGCTATAAGTATTACTGAGTGAACTCAGATATCTCAACTTATTCTTCTCAACTAAACAAGTGTTTTCCTACGTCTACTAGAGATGGAGAATGGAAAGATAATAAGTCACAAAGATAAGGCGAAATATATTCTTAAGACTTGAAGCTAGTCTTGAAGCTAAGGAAGAAAGGAAGGAAAGACAAAGGAGCATTGAAACTCTATTCCCATTTTCTAGATAACTATCTATATATACACTTTCCTCCAGCAGGACAAAGGAGCATCCAACAGCCCGCTTTATATAGAACAATCCATCCTAAGAAATGACTCATAGATGACTAAGAAAATAGAAGGAAATATAACCCTGCAGAATATCCATAACTAATATATCGATCAATAATCTCCAATCTTGCATAGCCTAGAAGAGTCCAGATCTCGGACAGGTAAATATTAGCAATGTATGAGCAACAGATCGCCATGACCTCTGATGTGTTATGTCCTCTTGCGATAACTGGCTCGATTGGTTAGGCCGCCTATTCCACAAGGATGACTAAGTCCTTGCGCGATGTGCTGATATTCTGATCATGTGTTTCCGGTTAGGTATTGCAGCTGGGTCATCAGCCTAAGCCACTTCACTAGAGCCGTACTGAAGTGAGTCCAATAAGGCAGAGCTACATGAGACAGGCAGGGCCTGGTAGCTGTGATGGGTATAACACTTACTAGGTGCATTCTGGGTACTAGTCTATCATCGGGCAAGTCCGTAGTACCTTGGAACTGTAACACTACGCCCCTTCTAAGGCACAATGCCCTCATTGTGCATAAGATGTTAGCCAGTCTGCTAATTCAAAGTCCCCCTAACACCCTCGAGGATTTCGGGTGAGTCCGGGAAAAGGACAGTCCGCGCTCCATACTGATATTATCTCTGGTACATCTGCCTATGTAACCTACTCATTTTTCTTGCAAGTTTCAGTTGACATAGAGTGGGAATGGGACTCAGCCTACCTATCCTACTCTCCTTCACTTTGTGGGTGGAGCCTCCTCAGGCCTATTCGCTGTCGCTTCGGCGTACAGGTTCTTAGTTCGGAAATCAACCAGCTAATCGATAGGTTACCCATTGACTAGTAAGTTCTCCAGCACTTCCCATGAGGCCTCCACTTCCGAGTATCCTTCCCAGAGTACATAATACTCTAAATGCTTTCCCTTCCTATTGTACCAGCACTTGGTGATTTCTTTGACAAAGTAGGCTGGGACACTGTCATCATCTTGTAGAGCCAGAGGAGCTGCCCTAGGGAATTATTCAGAAGTGTTGTAGGGCTCCAGCTGTGAAACGTGAAAGATGGGGTGAATTTCCAGGTGTATGGGAGTTTGAGTTTGTACGCTCTTAGGCCAACCTTCAATATAACTTGAAAGGGGCCTGCATACCTCGCGTCGAGTTTCTTGGAGTTTTTCTAGGTCAGGAGGTTATCTCTTTAGAGCAGGAAAAGGTTGCCAGGTTCTTGTTCTAGGAAAGCCACATGTTTCTTATTGTACCAGTGGACTATACACTTCTGGACAGTTAGGAGTCTTTGCCTGATTTCCTGCCAGTTTGCTTCAAGCGTTTCAGATCATCAGTAGAACTTTAAGGTGCTGACTACATCCGGGGAAGGGTGATACCTGTAGTTGGCGAAAAAGGGAGTTTGATTTGTGCTGGAGGAGACTGACTTGTTGTAAGCAAACTCAGCCAAGGGGAGGAGTAGTGACCAGTTAGATTGATTGAACGTCACATAGTTTCAAAGGTAGGCTTCCAAGATCTGGTTTAGGTGCTCTGTCTGTCTGTCTGTTTGGGGGTGATTGGCTATGGACATAGAGATTTGGACTTTAAGATTCTCCATGGCAATTTTCCACCAAGCTTAGAACTTGGGGTCCCAGTCGCTCACTATATTGGACGGGAGTCTGTGGTGTTTCCAGATCTGGGTGATAAAGACACTCGCCAATTCCTTCGAGTTGACATTTTGACAAAGAGGTATGAAGTATGCCATATTTGTGAACCGATCGACTATCACCTAAATTTGAGTATAGCCATCTGAGGAGGGAAGATTGGTGATAAAATCTATAGAGATCAATTCCCAAGGCTTATAAGGGACTTCCAAGGGTAGGAGTTGCCCGTAGGTCTTATGTCTCTATGCCTTGTTCAATTGACACTAGTCACAGGATAAGATATATTGTACAATATCCTTTCTAAGTGTAGGCCAGTAGAAGTCCTAAGTGACTAATTCGAACATTTTATCTCTTCTGATATGGCCAGCCGAGGGGTGATCATGCCTGGAATCAAGGACCTTAGTGCGAAGGGTAGAGGGGACAAACCACAAGTTATTGAACGTAAGCAGGCCATCTCGCACCTTGTAGTTAGGAGGCACTCTGCTCATCAACTCCTGGGTTACAGGGTCCTTAGCCGATTCCATTCATAGTTCCTGTATGAATTCAGGCTTGAACATGTAGTTTGCTCATTCAGAGGCTGCAATGTATTGACCAGGTTTGAGGAATAGAACTTCAGGTTCAGGTGCCCCCTCTGTAGGGGCATGGTCTCTACACCTAGACAGAGCATCTGCCTTAGTGTTTTTAATCACAGGGTGATACACGATCTTATATTCAATGCTCCTGAGCTTCTCTATCCACCTAGTTTATCGCCGAGATAAGACTCTGGTGGTCGCGAAGTACTCTAAGTTTTTATGGTCAGTAAGGACGAGGACCAGATGTTTGGCTCCTTCACACCAATGTCTCCACTGATAATAGAGACAGTCCACTATTGCTAATATCTCCTTCTCATAGATCTCAAAGTTCATCTCCGCAGGAAGCATTTTGAGGGAGTGAAAGGTGATCGGATGTAAGGCATCTGTTTAGTGCGAGAGAAAACTGCCAATGGTGAAGTCGCTCACATCAGTTTCTGCCACAAGAGGTAAGGAGAAATTGTAGTAGGTAAGGATTGGTGCTGAGGTAAAGGAGTCTTTGAGGAAGTCGAAAGCCTGTTGTTGTTTAGGCCCCCAGGTCTATGGAGTTTTGTCCTTAGTGAGGTCTATCAAGGGTGCTGCCTTCTTCAAGAAGTTAAGAATAAAGATGCAGTAAAAGTTTGCAAATCCCAGGAACGAACGGACATCAGTGACCGTTTTTAGAGCCGGCCAGTCCTTTATCGTAGCTACCTTGTGTTTGGCCATGGAGATTCCATCGGCGGAAATGATGAACCCTAGGAACTCGATACTGTAGACCGCCCAGATGCACTTTGTTGGCTTCAGAGCTAACTGGTGCTGGTCCAAATGCTTCAGAACTTCATGGACTAGCCGATCATATTCCTCAACTGTCTCAGCGTAAATGAGGATGTCATCTTAGTAGATGATGATGCCTAGGTCCACAAGGTCTCGGAAGATGGTATTCATCATTTCCTGGAACACTGCAGGTGCATTGCAGAGTCTAAAGGGCATCACTAGGTATTCAAATTGCCCATACCGAGTTCAGAATGCTGTTTTCCATTCATGGCCTTTCACAATTCGGATAAGGTTATAGCCATTTTTCATGTCAAGTTTGGTGAACCATTTGGCTTTGCCGATGTGATCTCGGAGTTCCCCCATAAGGGGAAGAGGGTAGTGATTTTGAATGAGGACTTTATTTAGGCTGCGATAATCTACACAAAGGTATAGGGAACTGTCTGCCTTCTTGACAAACAAAATGGGGGCACCAGCTGGAGATTTGGAAGGCTGGATCTTTCCTTCTTTTAATATGCAATCCAGATATTCCCTGAGCACTTGTAGCTCAGTTTCTGACAGCTTGTATATGGGCCCCGGAGGCAGAGACATCCCATCTATCATATCCAATCGACAGTCCCAAGGTCGGTGTAGGGGTAGTTGCGATGCCAACTGTTCAGAGAAGACTGCTGGATAAAGCTGTTCCCACTTCTCAGGGTTTGCTGGAGAAGGGTTGGAGGAGGAGGATCAGATAAAGACTTCCACGAACTCATGTACAGGAAGCCTTGTCATAGCGGAGAACCACCTACACATCTCTGCCATGCTGATTGGGGTATCCACCCACCCCAACAGGCCTGAGCCTCAAGCAGCGTCATTGGCATATAAATCTTCATCTTGCAAGAGCTCTAGGGCATTAACCAACTGAACCTGTGGCACCATTAGATGCTTCTTGCACTTGTCACTAGGAAGCCCTACCAACTCAGCCTTTTCATAATCAACAAGCAGTTCATGGTCTTAGAACCACTTGACAGGAAGCTAGATGTCGATGTCCTCTAGAGTTGGCCTGACATCAAAGTCAATGTTCTCTTTGTGATTGAGAACCTGTATTTGTAGCTTCAGGGTATAGTACCACTCTTGCTTGCAGGAGCTGTCATAGGCATAAACATTGACTGGTGTTGACCTTTTCTTTTTTGGGACCGGGAGCCTGTCCGATATCAGTGCTTCTGTAACTCCATTATCGAGTTTAGCCGTGGCTGAGAGGCAATGGGTCCTAACACCTTCCACTTCATTAGTCTGCCACCGTAAGGTGATGGAAACCTTTACACACTTGCCCTGAATAGGGCCCTCATCCTTCACAAAAGCAGAAATTGAATAAGATATGATTTCAGCAGATACGTTCCCTGATCTCTCCCAGGAATGTCGTGGCCAGACACTGCTGGATGAAAGAAGTTTGAGAAAAGGAATGTGGGTATCAGAGGCAATTTGAGTGCTTAGGTAAACCACAGAAACAGTAGGGTATAGTAAAGAAAGGCAGTTTGTTACACGACCTGCATGTTTTAGCCTTAAGGCCATCCTCAGACAAATAAAGAGATCTATAAAGAAACTCTAAAGGAAACTCGTACTTGATAGAAAGGAGAGTCATGTACATCATAAGGGGCATAAGTCATGATCATGGTCTCATAAATCATAACCAAAAGTATAAGCCTCAATACCGGTAGCCCACCCACAAAGAACAAGGGGCTAAGAAAATCCCACTTGAATACCAGTTCCAAAAGAATTATAACAGGTATCTCAGTACTCCTCCAACTTTTCTTGATAGTTTCAGAACAAAGGAAAAACAAGACATCGATTTGTCAGCTCTTCAAACCATTGGAATATCCTTACCTTCTTGCCATTCGTCTATAAGTTCGATGACTCTAGCAGCCTATTCAGTCTTGGTTTTCTTGGAGGTCTCAGACTTCTCCTTGTCGTCGTCATCCCTGCCTCTCTTACGAGAGTGTCTTGATTTCGGTTGAGGGATATTGGAAGACTTGTATTTGGCAAAACAAGTCTTGGAAGAGTGGTTGGTCTGACTATATCTGGTGCAGGCCTTATTGTCATAGGCCCACTTAAGTTCGCTTCCCATCAGCTCCGGAAGTTTCCCTGATATCGTTTTTGTTTTTGAGGACTCCTGTTTCTCCTTAAGGAGTTGATTGCTGGGGTGCGAGGGTGGTCTGGGATCATTCTTCTTGTCCTTTGCCTCCGCAACCTTCCAGGGATCTTTTCCTACTAGCCTGGCAGCCTCCTCGATCTGCTGACCTACCGTCAGGACTCTATCAAACCAATCGTTCATGGTCTAATATCCTTCTGAGTAGTTCATGGCGATGGCCATACACAGTTTCTCATGGAGACCTTGATTTACCTAGTCCTTAAGGATATTATCTCGGTAATTTACTACATCATTAAGGGTTCTCATATATATGATGTAGTCCAGGATTGGTCTGGTTTGTCTGGCTTTCACCAGAAGGGAGTTGTATTTGGGCCTTAGGGTATAGGCTCCAAAGTTCGATCGAAGGGCTTCAAGAATATTGGCCCAATGAGCCAAGGGTATCATCTACCATATATGGTGGACCCTCCACCAGCTTAATATATTCCCTGTAAATAGGGTTGATGCGAATTGGATCTTTACCAGATCCGAAGGAAAGAGGTGAGCTTGCAGTGCGAAGTAGGTCTTACACTGTAACTGGAGCTTCACGATATCTTTAGCTTTTGCTCTGAACTTGTCTGGGTAAGCTGGCTTTGGTCCTTTGAAGTTGATGTTTTGCTGAGTTTGAGGAGGCACAGAAGGCACACATGCCAAGGCTATATCGATCATTCTTTACATGTCCTCCAAAGTAAACTGAGGAGGGGGATCTTGCAGTGCTGGGGGTGCAGTCTCTGGCCAAGGTAGCAAAGGAGGTAGGTCTTGAGGTAGGGTGTTGCCATGGCTAGCAAAAAGGCCAACTAGGTTGGACACCACCTTGGACCTTCTCCTGAGTCTGGGCCTATCCTTGGGTGCCTCAGATTTGGACAGTGATAAGTCTAACTAATATGGCGCCCTCCTCTTCTCCAAGCAGGCCCTGGAGAGAGCAGTATCATCCTGGGCTTCTTTGAGCTGTGCCAGGATTTCCTGCTTCTCTTTTACCTAGTCATCTCCCACCTAGAGACTCGCCTTAGCCTCGGCCAAGTCAGTTTCCAATACCTGGATCCTACTTGCCTGAGTCAGGCTTGCTCTTTCCATCTAGGCTATTCTGTCCTCCAGTTCCTGGTTTTCCTTTTCCAGATAGGAGATGTACTCCTTATCTGCCTCATCATCCTGGACAACTACAGGCTGGGCTCTGGCGGTTTCCAACTCCTTCTGAATTTTATCATTCTCATATTGGAGATTGGAAAATTCACGCCCCATGGAGGTTTGAAGTTCCTCCCTTATCTTGGCCTCTTGAAACCTGTTGAGGTCCTTCTACTCCTTATGTTGATTGATGCAGGAGAGAAGGATGTCGGTGGTTATCCTCGGAAAGGTAATAAGGACTAGAGGTAGCCGTTTGCCCATGTCTTGATAGGCACAGATGGTTGAGTAGAGGATTCCTTGGATCTCCTTTTTTTGTTTCAGGAAATCATTGAAGAGCTGCTACTTGATTTCCACATAGGTAGCTTCTCCGATGAATTCCCTCACCTGTAGAAAGGTGGCATCAAGTTCAACAAAGTATGCTTTTACCTTACTTTGGTGTTGCTCCACAAACACTACCTCATCAGAGGAAAGTGTGATAGACTGGTGGAGCATTGCGGAAGCCCTGGTTCTGGTGGAACCTGGTCTCCTAGGGTAATCGAGAGTCTTGCTATCGAAAAGGGCAAGAGCAGTATCAGGATCAGTCATGGGTTGATCTTGACTAGCCATGACTTAAGAATATAGTGTTAACGGTGCATATCTCTGTGAGGTAGAATGGCTCGGTAAAATACAAGTAGGCATGAAGCTATAAGTATTACTGAGTGAACTCATATATCTCAACTTATTCTTCTCAACTAAACAAGTGTTTTCCTACGTCTACTAGAGATAGAGAATGGAAAGATAATAAGTTGCACAGATAAGGTGAAATATATTCTTAAGACTTGAAGCTAGTCTCGAAGCTAAGGAAGAAAGGAAGGAAAGACAAAGGAGCATCCAACAGCCTGCTTTATATAGAACAATCTATCCTAAGAAATGACTCATAGATGACTAAGGAAATAGAAGGAAATAGAACCCCGCAGAACATCCATAACTAATATATCGATCACTAATCTCCAATCTTGCATAGCCTAGAAGAGTCCAGATCTTGGACAGGCAAAGATTAGCAATGTATGAGTAATGGATCGCCATGACCTCTGACGTGTCATGTCCTCTCACGATAACTGGCTCGATCGGTCATGCTGCCCATTCCATATAGGTGATTAAGTCCTTGCATGATGTGCCGATATTCTGATCACGTGTTTCTGGTTAGGTATTACAGCTGGGTCGTCAGCCCAAACCACTTCACCAGAGCTGTACTGATGTGAGTCTAATAAGGCAGAGCCATACAAGACAGGTAGGGCCTAGTAGGTGTGATGGGTATAACACTTACTGGGTGCATTCTGGGTACTAGTCTATCATCATGCAAGTCTATAGTACCTTGGAACTATAACAGGCATGATATGATATTAGCCTTATTAGCTATGAGGTCATGATCAGGCAATCAGACCTATATTGTGAGATACTAGCACTAAATAGGAGTGAGGCCTATAAGGTTGTCAGGGGATCATAGTTAAATCAAGTACCAATTGTAATCTATCCTTCCAGAATATTAAACAGACTTTGGCAATTGGGAATCAAAGGGTACTCTACATTGCAAAATGCTTACTTTCGATTTCCATTTCATTTATCATCTCTTTGTCATCTCAGGTAACGGAGGAATATATAAGCATGTGTCTTTTCTTTTCGATAGTCTTTTCCTTTATTCCTTTTTCAGCATATAGCTTCTTGTCTTCTCTGCAATAACCCTTATGAAAGCTATTGAAGTATCTTCGAACTTTAATAATATATTTATCTTTTTTCTTCTTCATGAAGTCTACCCTGAACTTATAGGAAAGATTACCTTTTAGTTGAGCTTTGTTTAGCTGAGATATCTGAGTTCACTCAGTAATATTTACAAGCATGCCTGGGGTTATCTTTACCAAGTCTTTATGTTCTATATATGGTGATCTATCACACTAATAATACCCATGAACTCATGTTTGATAATGATTATATGCTTAAGATATCATGACTCTCCTTCTTTAGTTATTTTTAGAGTATCTTTATAGATCTTTTTATTTATCTAAGGATGGTATTAAGGCTGAAATATGGTAGTCATATAATAAACTGCTACTCACTTCTAGCTTGTTCTTTTTACATTCTATACCTAATAAACTACTCCTCATGCCTTTTATTAGTTTGTTATATAATAGGCTCTAGCCATAAGCTTTATAGGAGAGATCAAGGAATGTATCTACTATATCTATTATTTTATCTACCAAAGAAGGCCTTCTATAGGGGAAATATATTAAGGTACTAGTAGCTCTTCACTTGAGAACTCATGAGATTATAGGAACTAAAACTTATGCTACTACTACTATTACCACACTTAACAATTGAGCTATAGGTGTGATAGACAACCCTATATAGATCGTATATGACTTGGTAAAGATACCTCAGGCATGCTTCATAAACATTACTGAGTGAACTCAGATATCTTGGCTAAACAAAAGCTTAACTAGAAGATATCTTTCCTACAACAATCAGGTGGACTTCAGAAGTGAGAAGACAAGAAAGACGAATATATTCTTTAAGGCTTGAAGATAACTCAAAGGCTTTTCACAATGGTGATCACAGAGAAGACAAGTAGCTATCACTAAAGAAGGAAGGAAGGAAAGAAGACAAGACAAGAATAACTGTACAATTATATATCCTATCCTTAACCTGAGCTGACAAAGAGATGATAAATGTAATGGAAATATAAAGAACCCTTTTACAATCTAGACCATCTCCTGATTCCTAATCGCTGAAACCTGTAGAAGAGTCCAGAAAGGACAGGACCTAATTAGTACTCGATTTGACTATGATCGCCTACCACTCTCTTAGGCCTCACTCCCGATTAGTGATAGTCTCTCGTGATACGAGTCCGATCGCCTGATCATGACCTTATGGCTGACTAGGCCAATGTCACATCATGCCAATAGCTAATTATGTGGTAACCATGGGGCTGACTTCCCGTACCTAGTCTGGGCTACCGGCAAAGCCACACCATACCACGCTATGCCATGAGGTCATGTGACAGAGGATCATCTCCAGAGCGCTTGACACAATGGTGAAGAGTGGAGATAGCATACTTACATGTTGATAATCTAAGCATAACCTCCATCATTGCACATCATCCAGGTACCTTGATGCAGACCACTACTAGTATTCATAACAATAGGAACCATAATAAGTAACTACTTACTGTGCTTAGGATTAAATGAACAGTCGTAATCAATTTCTTTATATACAATAGTTCCTAGAAGTAGGAGTAATTTTATACCTAGAAACTTTAAATGTAGGTCCTTAACTATTATGAACTAATAGACTTCGATATTAGCCCAACTCTAGAGGATGTTGACATATATCTACCAGTTAAGGAGTTTCATAACCATAAGCCTTGTCTTGACTATTACAAGGATAAGCTAGTTTCCTTTCCCTATAAGAAATGTTATAAGCATTTTATCTATTATGAACACTAGTAGTAGTTGTGCCCTATTACCTAGATAATATACTATAATAGAAGTTATGCTTAGATTGTTAACATGTGAGTATTGCTGTCTCTACCCTTCACTATTATATTAAGCACTTTAGAGTACAATCCTCTATTATATGACCTTATGGCATTGTATGGTATAGTGTAGCTTTGCCATTAGCCTTAACTAAGGGCAGGAAGTCATCCCCATAGTTACCACATGATCAGATATCAGCATGACATGACATTGGCCTAGTTAACCTTAAGGTTATGATTAGGTAATCAGACTTGTATCATAAGAGACTAGCACTAAATGTTAGTAATGCCTGTGAGGGTATGAGGTAATCATAGTCAAATCAAGTACTAATTACATCCTGTTATTCTGGACTCTTCTACAGGCTTTGCTAATTAGGAATCAAATGATAGTCTAGATTGTAAAATGGTTCTTTGTATTTCTATTTCATTTATCATCTCTTTATCATCTCATGTGAAGGAATAGTATTCAAGCATACATCTTTTCTAGGTCTGTATCTTTTCCTTCCTTCCTTCTTTAGCATATAACTACCTTATCTTATCTATGATCACCATTGTGAAAGCCTTCGAGTTATCTTCAAGCCTTGAAGAATATATTTGTTCTTCTCTCTTCACTAAAATCTACCCTAAACTTATAGGAAAGATATCCTTTTAGTTGAGCTTTCATTTAGTGGAGATATCTGAGTTTACTTAGTAATGTTTACAAAGCATACCTGAGGTATATTTACTGACTCCTTACATTCTATATAGGGTGATCTATCATAGTACAAAGTTCAGAGCTCTAGTCGTATAGCTGTCCTAGTGTCATTGTACAGTAACATACAATGTCATAGGTTCAAATCCCACTTACATCACTCTAAAATACTATAATTTCATATTTAGTTGCAGGTTTTGTAGCATAAGCAAGTTTTCCCTATATATATATAGTTCCCTAATTACTAGTGAGTATATGTAAGTGAATATGACCGATGATCATAATGGCTATATGAAGGTTACCCTGATAGTGCTTAGTAAGTATCACTCCTATGTATATGACTATAGCCTTGCTCTTAATTAAGTGTACATAACCTATCCATATAATAGTAACCAAGAGAACATAATATTAAGCAATATATTTTGCTTTTCTCTTCTATCTCTAGCCTTATCTTAAGTCTTGTACTATCTATGAGCCTTAGGAATATAATTTACTATTCTCTTCAAAGATCTTTATCTTCATCACAACTCAGTAAAAAAAAGTAGAAACACAAGCAGTTCTAGCCTACCAGTTAAGATACATAATTCTACTTATTAATACCTTCTTATAAAGCTTCTTGTGCTATACCTTGTCCTACTTCCTTTATGAGTCTCCTATCATACCAACAATAAGTGGTGTATTCTCTATAATATATATACTTATACATAGAGTCAATAGCTATTTTAAATTTTCCCTAAGATGTGATCCTTCCTAATATAAACTTTCTATTATCTCCTTTCTGTTGCTTGTCCTTTCCTTTTTACCTCTCTCACTGCTCTGAAAGTTTTACTCACTCTACTTTCCTATTTCCTATTTCCTCTTCCTTCTCTCCTTACTATCTGAGTTTTAAGACCTATATAGTAGAATTGGTACTTGTTCTCTCCTCTTCTTTTTTGCTTTGAGTTGTAGTATTTATCTGATTTTACTTTTGTTTGCTTTAAGGAGATGTAGTGGAGGATAGGTTTTGTCACTCTATAACCATAGAGGTTGTATGTAGAGATTGTACCTAGAAACAATATAATAT
>JABYPW010001226.1:0-16801 GCA_016880775.1 Phymatotrichopsis omnivora
TCGCGAGAAGGGTACCATAGAACGGTATGCATACATGTGTCTAAACAATAAAAAAAATAACGAAGGGAAAATACATAGAAGGGAAAGAAGTGTGTGCAACATGAGTAAAAAGTTGGCTTGGGTATCAGGATTCTGCACCTATTGTGTTGGTTGGAGTATTTTTTTCTTTCATGCTGTCCTTCTCTTCTGGGTTGTACGGGTACTACCTACCCAAATTTGCCGCATTTTAGCCACCCATACCTTTGCAAGATGCTGGATTATTGGCTTGGTAAGACAGTGGAAAAATTGCTACCTGTATGTCTCGGTCTTTGTCGGCGGGTGGGGTTGCTTGGTTTAGCGACTTCTCCACAAATAATAGACGAAGCAGCCATTTTCTCATTTTGTGGAGGAGTCACTAAACCACTGTGGCCAAGTGACTTTGCCCGCTGACAAACACTGAGACATACAGGTAGCACTTCCAATTTATCTAATGCATATTACCGCTTTGTATGCAGACCTCATCTGATCATGTTTTACGCCTAACTGTTCCCGCTACATCCGCGGTCACAAAATGCCGCATGTAACAAAGTAGACAAATGATAATCTCTCATTATGAGAGTGTAACACCCTGCGAGGTGGCGGTTCTCCAAGACCGATCATTCAGTGATCGTGAATTGCTTGTTAGCGATTTTGCCCGCAAGATGGGTATTCTTCCCCGCCATAAAACCCCACAGAAGTAAATATGCACGGTGATGTCATGACTGACCAAACAGATACATGTACATGTACATGTACACACAGTCTCTGCGAAAAAGGAATTCCACTCTAAGCGCCTTTGCACTTGCTTTTTGTACTCTGCTTTCCACGCTACGCTAGGGACGGAAGAGGGAACTATTGGTAGCTGAAAGCCGAAGAGTTTGCAGCGAGTTTGCGCGACGTAGGGAAGAGAAGAAATGTCGAGATGCTGCACTGTGGTGCACGTACATGTGCTCTACATTAAATTTACAGCACGGTGCAGGGAGGTGGTGTTTCATAAGTTTTGAATTTACTCACGTGATGGGGAGACAAGCATAGGAATCATGTAGGTCATGTAAGCATCGCGTCTTGAAAACGGTGGTCGGGGAAGGAGCCGAGTGAGATGCGATGATTGCCAGCATCCCCAACGCAAACTGTGTAAAGTTAATAACTGCAGTTGCGCGAAAAAGTTCTATAGAATTTTGCTAATACTAATATCTTTGAAGTTGGATCTAGTTGTGGAAAATGGGATTGTTACAATAGCGTATGCTCGCGATAGTCATGCGACTATGCGGCTCAATGACGACTGCTGCTGACACTCAGCCCTATGAAAAACAACTTTATGTAGCATTCGGACTCACCATCGCGCTTCAACCACATCTAATGCTTATACTGAAAAGGAATAGGGTTTTTCTTGGGGCCTGGTGCTTTACGGCTCTACGTAAGTTCTAGCATGTGCACATGTAGCACATTGCTCGCAAAATGATCACGATTACGCGGTGGACCATCAAAAGCTAATGTAATGTATAAAGTAACTAAAGCGATAACGTGATAAGGGGCACATGTACTTGCAGATATCTTTTCGACCGCCGTAGCTTTGCATTTTCCGTTCTACTGTGAGTCTAGACCTGATAGAAGACGTAACTTGCTCTCCTTTGGTTCTTTCCTCAATTGCTCCTATCTTCTCCTATCTTGCTCGTCAGTCTGTACTACCTTACAACCTGTTCGAAAACATCATCGCTGATTCTCCTTTGGCTTCTCTTTCTAACCACTCGAATCAACCATTGCTACCGCCTTAATGGATTCCCCGGATCGGATTCTGGTTTCTTCTCTCTCTACACCCTCTTCAGCTACGCCTTCCGTCGTGGGGGAAAATATTGAGGATTATTTCAGTTGCAAGCAGGAAAAGCAACAGTCTTATGATCATATAGTGGTCACATCACGTACATTTCCGCCCCTAGCTATTGCATACAACTATTTTCAACTGTTTTTTCCATCGCTCTTGGTTATCGAATTTACTCACTGACTATTATATTCCTACCGCATTAGCAATTCGCAAAGTTGCTATTACTACCAAGTCCTCCAAGGTGCTTTTCTCGAAGACTTCCCTTCGGCTATCATAGAAGGAAATTTAGATCACTCAATGGTGCTAATTTTATCATCTAGAAGAATTTTAAACTTACCAAAGGCTCTCGGGTTGTGAAAAAGACCCGTTCAACCAAACTCGTTTCTCAAACCCCACTAGAGGACCCGTTTATTGAAGCTCCGAGCCTTGGTTTGTTCGACTCTTCAAATACCCCTCACTAGCACTTACATCTTTCCGTGTGTAGCATACCGGTCCCCTCCTTCTATAAGATTTGAACGCCGAAATGATCACACCAAATCCTTTGTGAAATGTTTCGAGGCCTCTTTACCGGTAATCTGTGGTGACAAGGTATTAATACCCTTTGACTTCAGTCGTTTTTTTAGGGTTATGTTAATAATAAGTAAATAATTAAAAATCCAATTAACTGCTATGAAGAAAGCCGAATTTGAAGAAGTCGATACGCTGAGTGATATTGAAAATATCGACCCGGAAGAGGAGACAGTCGGATTAGGACTTGGGTCACACGGGGTTAGAATTCCACCTTCGACTCGGATTAACGAGTTATCCTTTAGTGGAGGCTATGGTGCCAATCCCGGATCTGAAGATGACTTTTGCCGTGGGAGCAACTTTCACCCATCGTTGCCCCTTCGGGAGTTATTTAACTGTTATGGCCCTCACGGGACGGGGGCACCTCGCATTCAAATGTACAGTGCCGATATAGCTCCTCTTGGGGAAATTGTCCAGATATACCGAGGGGACCGTACCAATGCTTTGCCCAGCACAACCAGACACCCCCGCACCCCCGCGTTTCACGGCAGCGAAAACATCAATAACACAGCGCGTGATGCATTTCTCCACGATGAATACTTCCTGTTTGACTGTGCTGTGTCGGGTCACACTGGTATGGAAAACTTGTTCGATATTTGGGAAGATTTGAACTAGCATCAGTGAGTCACCAATTGTCGGCTCAATTCATAATTACCGGGGAAGAAAGGAAGTGCTTCGGTTGAAGTCGTCTCCTTGATACAAACTCACCGGCTATATATGTCCCTTAACGTCTATTTCCGGGCTAATTGCATTGGTTCCTGGATCAATGTTAGGTCTTTACTTCGCTATGGTGATTGTTTTTCACGCATTACAGCATTGCTCTTTTCCTTCGTTTTATTCTTTTCTAGCTATTGATATTGCTTTCTAGTTGAGATTTTGTTTTGTGAATCATTTTACTCCTGGTCATTTTAAGTCTTTGCCTCATATTAGACAATAAAATTTGCTGGAGGCAATTTCCGGCTTAGCATTAGATTAGGGTTCCCTTGTTTCTGTTTTTCTCTTCTATACTTTTAAAAAATGGCAGTTTGTGCTCATCATACAATTTTTCTTATTCCTTCCCTTTTTATTCTGCTTTCTTATACCCTGCGTTTTTTGCCTTTTACGGAGTGTGGGAAACGGGCTTTTTTTTTTTTTTTTTTTTTTTTTTTTTTTTTTTTTTTTTTTTTTTTGCTAACCGCCGAGAGATTAGATAGCATCTTTTGTTGATATCGGAGAATTGCTGCAACCGACATGGGCAGGGAGGGAAAGGAGGCGAGAGAGAGCTCAGATTTGGTGGTTTAATGATAGCTAGTAAATAATGGCAACTACGGTTATTCCATGAGTTGATAGTTGCCGAAATATGCTACCCAGGTAGGCTGATTTACAGCTTATCCAATTTTCTTGGATTACAAGAACCTTGTCGAGATCGATATCAATTTCGGCTCAGAATTACAGGAACATTATTTATTTTTGTACCGTAGCGTACAATGAGGATCACTTATTTTGTGGGCTTTTTAAGGCGCATGCCACTTAACACAGCTAAGTTGTGCCTATATTCTCTCCGCCGCAATACTTCTCCAGCTCAATTCTTGACTTAATCACGGTTACGTTCTTCAGCTCCACGGTTATAACGATAGAATCACGTCGCAGTATCAGTGAGAGGACGGAAGTCAATCAAATATCCAATCTGAATTTCTAGCCAGTCTAAGAAAAAGGGTACGATTTCGCCAGCTGGTTCTTCTCCAAACGCCAATGGACCCAGCTCGTGAATCAGCTTTGATCCCTTAATGTCCAGTAGCAATCTCGGAATCCGCCTTTTTCCTCCTCCTAGTCCTTGCTTCGAGACAATAAGCCCTTTGAGAACTCACGTCAGTTGTTGATAGATTCTTCACACTAGGTCGATGTGTGCCATCAGAAACACAATCATGACAAATTTCATCGCTAATTTTAGCCATAACTCAGGTACTACGAAATCGAGCATTCCTTCTAGCAGTGGTTTCCAGACAACTCCAGTTTGTTTACCAAAGCTTCCGACTTCGCCAACATTCGTTTCAATCAGTCGCTGTCGACCATGTTCAATTCACTACGAATCTCCAATGCCTTCACATAGGCCAG
The DNA here is from genome assembly GCA_016880775.1 of Phymatotrichopsis omnivora. NCBI lineage: Eukaryota > Fungi > Ascomycota > Pezizomycetes > Pezizales > Rhizinaceae > Phymatotrichopsis > Phymatotrichopsis omnivora. The sequence goes on from JABYPW010001226.1 coordinate 4,502, forward strand.
GTGAATGAATTACTGGTAATCTGCAGGAAAATCATCTTTGGTACTTTCTCTTTAGATAGGCCTTCCAAAATTTGGTTCCGATGAAGGCTCCCATTTGAGCTCTGGATCCATAAACGGAAAGTGTGGTGGTTGGGGTAGTGATAGATGTGAACATGCAGTAGCAGGGTGAAGCGAGGGAGGAGGGTGCAGCTCAGAGTGAGTCGTCGACGCTTTGGTAGAGGAGTTTGTCAATTCCTGTCCTATGTCGACTTGGGATTTTGGTGAGTGCGGTGCTCTCTGCACCTTAGTGTTTTGGAATTTTGCTCCTCCGTTTGTTTCGGGAAAATTACCACTGAAGATGGACTCCATTTTATTCAAAATTGTGCCGAAGGGAAATTGTATGGATCAGCAAGGAGGTGGAGTGGTGGAAAAGATATTCCAGTGTGTTTGGTGCATGCGAGGGTGTCCACGCAGCAGACTAGAAAGCAGCAAATGTGAGATCTGGAAAGTTCGGAGAAGGCAGAGAGCAAACGCATTGGCCAAAATTAAAATTGCTCGGGAGAAAGTACAAATGAGTAACAATAATGATCCAATATTCATAGGCTTGTGATCGTACAATGGAGCAGGAGCGACGGGAACGAAAATGCTTTCGTATGTAACCAGAGCCTATAAGCGTCTAAATCCCAACAAACATGTAACTACAAGAAAGATATAACCTACTACTTTTTGCATCTCGAGCAATTATCCAATCGGCAGTACAAAGTATCATTTACTATGGGAGCTATTCTCAGTATGCAAACCTAATACCAAGGAGTGCAAATATAAGAACAGGTTCTTATCCGCGTACATGTATATAACAGATCTTATTAGACTGCCCTCTTTTGTATGTATAATCTACAGTAACATGTTCTTACACATGGGATATTATATTTGAATATGTATGGTACCTGTTGAGCTAGAAATCCTGGGCTGGAGTCGTGGCTCTCTTCAGGTCCCAGGAAGCTTGAATCTCACTGCAGATTATGCAGAAATGACCGGAGTGTGTTGATGTCTGGCACAACAATTCTGGCGCCTGGCTACAGGGGACTCTAGAGGTTGTTGTAATCATGTGGTTGTATTATATGGACGTCAAATATACTCTAGTATAGTTAGGATCAAATATATGCTGAAAATGGGAACAAACATTTATTTTTGTGCATTGGGAGCATTTTATTGGTCTTGTCTACTTGGCATTCTATTCCCCAGAAACAATAACAGTGTATGAAATCACCAAGGATAATAAATAGAAATCTCCTACCAATCCTTGTGTATAATAGCTTTCAATTGAGGAAATAAAAAACCTAATAAAGTTCTGCAGTCAGTGGGTAGTACCACTCTATAGCTATAACACCCTTACTAGCTGAGAAAGAAAACTACAAGGGGGGAAGGGGAAGAAATGATATTGAAAAAGAGAAAAAATCAATACCTTACTAATCAAATTAATATAAAAGTATCACAGCATTAGGGTAAAGATGTATAGTAAGGGAAACAGTAAAAAGAGATATTTATAAGAGTAATAGAAGTAGAATACTTACAAGAAAAATGGGGAATAATATATTTAAAAGTAAAAGTAAAGTAACCTTATAGGATTAGGAAATTACTTAAAGGAATATTCACTCATTAGTAGGTAAAAGTAAAGGGTAATTAAACCTCTTTAATACTTCTAGGTTAATTTTTTTTCCTTTTCAGTACATCTTCAAATAGGTAGAAAGAGTATAACAGGGGATTGATAAGGTTCTAAAGGTTTGTACTACAAGACTCTTAAAGATAAAATTATGAAGAAATCTGTTATTAGTTAATTAGTCAGGTGTTTTTATTTCAAAAATATATTCTTTAAGGGTACTCATTTAGTTACTCACTAATGGCCTTATAATACTTAAAGTAGAGGAGTAATAGGAAGGGATCTAAAACTGTACCTAGTGTATACAATTGGTAAAATTTCTAATTCTATGAGAAACTATTGTTATGTCATTATACAAATTCTATTATCTAAGTATTGTATAATAAAATTTCAAAAAAAGAATATGCCTTAAAATAAGAGCTTACCTGTAGATGGAAGTGTACTTGTTTTTACTCTTTCTTATAGATGTCTATAAGCTATAACTAAAAACCTCATTCTAAGTACTAGTATTAGAACCTATTCAAAAGTTAGTCCTAGCCTAGTACTATTAGCTACTATGAATTGAAAGATTTTATACATATAATATAACTATTATAGCTGTATAAATTATATTAATTCTATTATAATATATAAGCTTAGTATCCTATACTAGTATTATCTTATAAAAAAGTAAGCTGTAGGATATAAAATAGTAAAAACTATAACAATTTGTAGAAAAGGATCTATCTTACCTTATAGCTTATACTCTAATTTTTTTCCTTTCATACTACAAAAAGATCTTACTATTTTATTTACTATTTAGAATAACTTACCTTATATTAATATTCCTCTAAAAGAAATAAGGTTTATATAGTATAATAAATAGCTATATAAAGGTTACCCTGATAGCACTTAGCAGATGAAGGTACGTCCTGACACTCCTATGTATACAACTATGTCTTTAGTCTTAATTGAGTGTACATGCCCTGTCCATACAATAGTGACTGAAGAAATCAAAGTTCCTATAGTATAATAAACTTCTACAATTTAGAGAGGTAGAAAAGGAAGTATATAGAGTTACCTCTAAATCTCTATAATGATCATAATGTCCATAGTACATGTATATATTCAATGACTACCTATGATAGACTAGGTCCTGAAAGAAGTAGTATCTACATACTCCCCTTATGCCCCTTTTACCTATGACTAACAAATACTAAATATTAGTACTTAACCTACTATTTCTTTATAATTCAAGATTTCTATAGATATATTAAGTAATTACCTTAATTGTAAATTCATATAATAGATTATTATATATTAAGTTTTTAATGAATAAGTATAGGTATATATCCCCTTCTCTAATAATATTCCCCTAGTAATCTATATCCAAAAAATTGTAACAAGTTACAAGCTAAACTATTGCTAACAATTTAATATCTAATGATTATAATATCCTTAAAATAAAATTCTATGTAGTGTTGGCACTTATGGCTATAAAGAAATATAGTAGGATGTGTAGGACTTTTATATAATCTAGTTTTAGTCTATATAGGTATTACTTAAAATATTTATTCCTTTAGAGGTATATTATTAAAAAAGACACAAGTTATCCTATAAAATATAATAAGTAGAAGAGAATAAGAAAGCTAACATTAATTAAAATTCAGTTCTATTATTACTACCTTATAGAAAACCTTTAGGTACTTAGGTTTTATACTAACTATTCTCACTACCTAGTTCTACCCCTCAAACTTCAAGGATATAGATTCAAATAATACTTGATAATATTAGTAAAAGTTTAATGGAAATAAATTTACCAAGAAATAAATTTCCCCTATCAATATAGGTATATGTTGTAATCCCTTTATAGACTTATATAACTAAACATGAAACTTATAAAATACAAAATACGAAAAATTTAACAAAATTCTAAATGAGATTGTCGTATATATTTATTCTAACACTCCCCTATATATATCAAACTTACTATTAAAAAGGAATATTGCAATACCTCTAAAGAAAATAGCATTTTTTTAATAGTAGTATAGAAAGGTATTAGGAAATCTATAAAATCACCTTTGTTAAAATGTCAATAAGATTCTTTTTAGAGGATATATGATGAAGGTAATATTCTCCTATAAAAACCTTTTATAATTACTATAGTCTATAATATTAACTTATTTAATCTTTTATATAATCCTAGGTTAGTTATAAGGAAAAGAGTGTCCATACAATAGTGACCGATAGGAAATCAAAATCCTATAAGGAAAAGAGCTAATTAGTTATAGTACTTGATCAGAGATCAAGAATACCACTCTCTAAGAAATTTTGCTGGGAATACATTGGCATATGTAATAGTTATATCTTGATACTTAAATAATCATATGTGATTCACTGAGTGATGTTATCTTCAAACCCCACACTATGATCTTGAAGAGTGATATCTAGCAAGGCCTCAAAAGATGTCAGAAATTGTAGAATTTGCATTAAATTTCACTAGAATTAATAATCTACAATTCTATATAGAGACTTGTACTCTTTAAAAGCTAATCACAGCGGTACTTATTAGAAGCATATCTTTACTGCTAGCAAAACTATATTTGGTATGGTAGTGCATAGTTAGGAAAGGACTATAAAACACCAGAGCAGTTTCAAATAAAAGCAGGACCGTATGAAGGGTTACCCTGACGGCGCTTAGCGAGTTCGCTCCTGTGTTACGCGACTATGTCATATGCTCTTAATTGAGTGCGACGCCCCGTCCGTACATCAGTGATCGAGGAAGGACAAGATAGTTCAAATAAAAGCAGAATAGTGGGATGCTAAGGTGAAAAAAATTAGGAAGTTGAAAAGGTATTACCAGAGTTTCATACTTTGGAGAGGTAATACCTAATTTTTGCTGAGCTCAATGCATTATCCACAACTGAAGGGAGCATGATACAAACTAATAATACAGAAGGGGGAAAGAAAAGTAAGGATGAGGATGATGATGATGATGAGCTATATATAGATATTTTTACCTTTTTCTTTTATCTGTTTTATGATTTTCTATGCCTTCATTCATGATTTATGTATGTATATAGTACAAGTACCAAGATATATCAGCTACATATACTAATACATGCCTAACAAAATTTCTCAGAGAGTGGTATTCTTAATCTCTGATCATGTACTGTATAGTTGAATATAAGCTTTAAATGCTACATAAGTTAAATAAAGAGTTATTATATCTAAACTAAATACTATGCTGCCTTGTTTATTAAAATATATTCTGTTTATAAAACTTATAGTATCAAGTTTTCTACTTATTAGAACTCTAGGAGATTTGTACATTCTCAGCTAGATATATATTACTATTGAATGAGTATGAGTCTTCTAGGAAATTTTTATAGAATGGATTTATATGTCTTAGAAAGCCTGAGTTTTACTAATGCAGAAAAAAATAACTCATTATTGCTAGTTTTTTTGCAAGAACTAGAAGAACCTTTTTGTATATCTCTTGTATTATAAAAAAAGATAGGTTAAATGTCTACTAACTAAGGGTTACTATAATGAAGTATATATCTTATCAATGTTATTCATTTTTGAAGAGTATACTATACATAATTGACTAATACTATCAGTTGTTTATAGGCTCCTTTCCCTTAGTACACAAAATATGAGTTAGGTTTAGGATTCCAAAGATATCATAGCTCTGTTGGTGGTGTTTGTTTCAAGTACTATAGGATTAAATGTTGCTATATGTATTTGTGAGATGTATATACCTATATATAATCATTGCATATTTAAGCTTAACATAAGTTAAGGTTTGCCAGTGTTATTGGGCTTGAAGTTTCGTCCAAGGGTAGCTTAACTTCATTAGCATATGGGGGTTACCTTCTCCCTGAAACATAAGATCTCCTGCGTAACCTGTGCTCTGTGTACTTCCTGTTACATACTTTTTACTTCCTGTAGCCTTGAAAATTGTACCAAATTTAGATATCAATATCGAGAACTTTTGAGATATGGGATTATTAGAAGTGTGGAAAAAAACACAGCTTGTATTCCAAGAGAATAAGCTGAACTGAATTGAAGAACGAAAAAAACCGAGCCCGCACGAGCGAAAGCCACGGCATAAGTACCTGGGAGCGAAAAATGCGAGTGATAATACATGATACACACGGCAATAAAAATAGAAACGGAAACAAACGGAAACAAATATGCCGAGAAATTAATTAACCCCGCCAATATAGGCTCATATCCCGAGTCCCAATGTAAAAGCCCCTCCCAGAAAACCAAACAAGAAACTCGTAAGACGGAAAAAAGGAAAAAACGTAACGAAAATCCGAACAAAATCTTCGCGTATGTTTATTCCAGCAAATAGAACGGGGAGAATGGCGAATGTTTTGAAGGCAATGTTGAGATAGTGGGAGGCGCGAAATAGGGTTAGGGTTGGGGGTCGAGACACGGGAGAAGAGAGTATTGAGGATGCAGGGAGGGGAAAGGCGGTGAAGTTTTAGAGGGTGGGTGACACTGCGTTTACGAAAGTTTGCTGGAAATTTGCTGAATTATAGAAAGCTGACAGGTGAGTATGGAGTTTTTGGTTGAGTCGCATGAATTGGGCAGGACAATTCCCAATAGCGGAGGTTTTGTAACCAAAACTGCAAGTTGCTGGAGGGGGGGAAAAAAAAAGGTAAATAAATAAATAACAAAGAGAAAGCTTCAGCCAATGTCATAGCTTAGATCATACTAAATGTAAAACACGAACAGCTTGAGGCAAGCAGAAAATGAATCCATAGATGGTCCCTGCAGGAAGAAAGGTTTTCGATGCGCTTATGATGAAATTTACGTTCTAATTTTTGAGCGCGTTTGTATTGCACTCTCTGAGATTGGGCCACTTTTTTTTCCATATTTATTTAGTGCTTGGACTTCGCACTGTTACTTTAAATATTTACTGTATTATGTCTTATGCGCGGGAGGTTTGAACTTGTCGATATATTGCAACCTGCGACTCGTTCGGACATCCGGACATTGCCCAAACACCCCATACAGATTAGAGCTCCTCCCCCGTTCGACCATTATCTCTTGTACCCTTGTATATATCGCGATGATTTTATCTTCACGTCGCTTTGGTTTTCTCGGACCTGTATTGTCATCAAGAAGCATTGTCATTGGCCGCTAATCAACCACGTGATGATGCGACTTGCATGGACGCTGGATAATTTGAATGCTTAACTTTCCGGGCTTCAGTAGTGCGAGAGTACGTTTCCCGGTAGAGACGCATAGAGTCTTGGGAAGCCACAAAGGCTAGTATGGAACAGGAGGTTAGGGTTTTATTGCATGAATTTGTTTGTTGTTTTGTAGTCCATTCGGAGAGTTGTTTGTTTGCTAGCGTCACATTCGTATTTTGGGGGTATTTTACAGCTAGGAGGCTCCCTACCCAAAAAAGCTTTTTGAGCCCTTCATGTAGTCGAAGATAACTATCCTCCAAGCTCGGGATTTTACGCTTTTCTGTTAATTATCTGACTATTTTCGTCAATTTCCTTTGTTCTTCGCTGATCAAACTGAAGTAGTAGTAATTTGCGGTGTTGATTGGCGATTTTGAAGATATCTCCGAGCTTACCCCAGGATTAGACTGCAACAGAATCAACTTGAGTGAGAATCGGAAGTAGCAACGGGATTGCAGAGAACAAAGAGAGAATTTTCATCTGAAGGCCTGGGGTTATAATGGTTCCATGACCATGATATGTATTGCGACACCAATGGGGGGAGGAGATCTATAACACAAAAAGCTTGGTTCCGTAGAAATTTGCTTGGGGTCACAGGATGGGTGTCCTGAAAGCGCTCGAAGGAAACTAAGCTCAGGTATACAAGGGGATGTGAGTTAGGTTTGTGAAATAAACAATGCATTACGAATCACTGGAGCTGAAATCTTGTTTCGACTGCAATCCAGAGCGGAGCGACAGACAGTATATAAAAATGTAGCGGATATAACCATACTAGGAGTGAAGCTACGTTGATGAAACAAAAGATTTTTAGAAGGTAGAAGCATCTACGTAGGTGCGGGAGCTAATTTTTGTCATTTTTTTTTTTTCGGTCTCGATACGGAAGCGGCGTTACAGTCGGAGATGCAGCTGTGGCACTTTTATGACGCTTCGGAGCCCAAATTTGCTGTTTTGGTACCGGTTATTGCTGGGGCAGTGAAATTATGCGGATAAAACACTGTCTTTGGCAAAAAGAAAAAATTTTCTGGCTACAAAAGCGTTAGGACGGCATTCTGGGCTAATTTGTAGGTTACTTTCGGCCTTTTTTGTTTTTCGATGACTTCTCATACGTGTGGGAAGGTTACTTTTTGAGTTGTCTGTTTGGACATTTCATTCCGTAATCTCACAGCTTCCTTTTACCTTTCCTTCCCTTTACTTTCTTTTTTCCTTTTTTTTTCCTATTTTTTTTTGTTTTGGTTTTTGGGGCAGGGTTTGGTGGAGCGGATCAGCGAACTAGATAGGAACAAGGAACCGCAAAAGAAATTGAAAGTACTGCATCTCCATTTCGAGAGGTGATCTGTAAGTACTTGAAACTCTATGAGTTAGCCAGAGGAGGCCAAATCGAATTGCTTTTATTTGCTCTTCCGATGAGAGTTACAAGAAAGGCTAAGGCTTAGGGCTTAGAGTACGACATGCATATTTTGTACGGAGATACCGACTCCGATTGTTTCATCATTCGCTTCACCGTTTCTCACTCGTGTATTGGGAGGGAGACTTTTTTTTCTTTTTTTTCTCTCCTTTTCACTCGTTCACTTCCCGCAAGTCCCATTTACATTCCTTACATGCTGGTATCAACTCGCTTTTTACTTCCTACAACTTGCTTCCTTCTCCGTCCGCGTTTGGGAATTTCTACGAAAACGTCTTTTTTTATTTTTTTATTTTTCAGGTTCAGCGCCAATTTCCTACCAAACTCGTTCTCCCTCTTCTCTCCCTCTCTGCTTCATTTTTTTTCTTCTCCGCGTTTGGGTTTTTGTAATTATTCCCCCCCCCCCACCACCACTCTCAGTTGCGAATATCGTCGCCGGGCTTTCAACATTGTTTCGTTTGTCTCTTTCAACCATTGATCCTAGGAGACAAATAGTCGAAAACATACATAAATTTATACCACTATTCAATGCCATTATTTCCCAATAGATCTGGTGCTAATCAAGACATTAAGTAACATGAAAGCGATAATATGTTTGACGGCGCCGTCAATACCGCCTTCAACGGGAGTTGGTACAATCGGCGCACCATAGCGATGCCCTTACAGCCTTTGCCGTCACTTTCCCATATCCGCGAAATCTCAACTGTTATATTCTGAGGCTTCTCCCGGTTGCTATCGTGGAGCTGGGTTTGGATCGCTCGGAACACGGCGCTGATTCGGCGATGTAGAAGAATCAAAAGCTGCAACCAAAAGCTCCCGCGTTACGGAAAAGGCCCGCACAATAAAACATGTTTCTTGGTCTCTGCCAGATATCCCAGCTTTGTCGCAGCTGCAGGCCCTGCTTGGAGCGTTCTTATAGTTTTCTGGATGGAATTATCTTTGCATGTGTAGCTAGCACGCTGGGTCTAAATGCTAACGTAACTTGAATCGTCACGGTGAAGCAGGCTTTGCGGCCTCTTTACCCGGAGGAACTGCGGCGGCCAGGTGTCGACGCACAATCGCGTTGCCCGTCACCCCACCGCCCAGAAAGGAAAAAAAAAAAAAAAAATACTCCCATTTGGGTTACCCCCTCGATTCCCCGATACGGTTCCGTAAGGTTATATATCTGCTCCCCTTCTTTCCTTTTCCTTATTTTTGTTCAAACATCTACCTCGGAATTGATATTTTTGGTCCCTGGATCAATCTTAGGCTTCACCTCGCCTTCGGGGTTCGTTCGCGGGCTTTAGCATTGATGTTTTCCAGGCGTTTTATTCTCCTCTATTGAATTCATCTTGATGTTTAGTTGGAACGTTGCTTTTGTGCATTCCTTTAATCCTAGCCATTTCGTCAGCTAGAAGACTCTACCTCATTTTACTAGATACCATTTACTGAAGGTAATTTCTAGTTTCGGCTTCTAATATACCTGTTAGATTTTGCTATGTTACATTCAATCACTCGCTGTGTTTAAGCACATTCCTGTACTAATAGTCTCTTTGCTGTGGTATATACAACGTTTCGACCACGGAATGTTCAAGTCGCGAGGCTAAAATCTGCCAAATCACCTAACAAACAAAGCAAACATGATATACACACGTCCACTTCCTTCGTCATAATAAATCACTCGTTGGATTCACGCATATCCACTAATTACAGTATGACGCGGTTCAAACACAGCGCTATACTGATGGTTATTCTCCTCCTCACTCTAGGCCATGGTTCTTTCACTCATATACCGTTGCGTATTTAGATAATTTTCCATCTTAACATAAAATAAAAAAAAATTTCCTCATTCTTTTCTCGACATCCTATTCCTGACCTCTTTTCTGCGCCTGTTTCATCGTTATAGCGTCTCCGAAGGTTGCGCTTATGGCTGCAGCGGAAGTGCGCGCGAGGCACAAAGCTCTCTAAAGTGCCCACGTTCCGTAACCTAAGTCCTCCAATCGCCTCTCCTCTCCGGCTCCATGTGTGCTTTAACCCCCACGGGAAAGAGGTTGATCAACCAGACCAACCCGTAGATGTTATGGTGAAAATTCTTAAATTTAGGTCTTCATCTGAGATAAGTGCGGATATGCAACCATGTTTTATGGAGGCCAGAGATTTCACACTCGGAAGATATCTCAACGCGGTTGAGAAAACTATCAGGAAACGAAGTATCGCTAACACTTGGATACTTCACAAGGGCTCAAAGCTCCCTGCTAATGACAGTTTTCGTGATCCGCGGTTGCCGTATAAATCTCGCGCGTAAGTATCCTCCTTGCGATATAACCTACTGGAGTCATGTACATTCTTAATTGAAAACGCCAGCTGCAGTGTTGTAGTAGAGCCGCTAACCCCCACAGTGCCGAAGACAGTGCTTGCGAGTTCCATTCCTGTCGGCGTTGTGGACTTAAAATTGAAAGAGAGATAATGGAGATCAAAATTGATGAAATAACTCTAATAAAGTCAGAGTACCAGATCGATGGATTCGAATAGAAATTTTTATTTTGAAGATTTGGAGGGGCCCGCAGGGGAGGGGGTTTTTATATAGCATTTTATATATTCCAATGCTTATAAGTTTTGCAATTTATAACTTACTTTTTGAGCTGGGAAACTTTAAGTGCAAGGTAGCCAATTAACTTTTGCAATTTTCACGCGGGGTATATGCGCCTAAATCCGGCAAATTTTTTTTTCTTCGTACCTTACCCGCATGTCAATGAAGCCGAGTGCTAACTCATGATTCACATGTATTGTTCAGCATCAGTTAAAAACTAAAATACAGGGCATGTAACCTCTCGGTATGCGTAGGAACACAGTGCGTCAAGTTCTGGGAGAGTTCTGCTTGGATTTTCGTTCGCATTCTATTGTTATGTTCAGTAATAACAACAGTTAATGCCATCCGTAAAGCCTGTGAATTTATATCCTAGTAAATGTAAACTACTTCCTACTGATGCGTGTACTTTCTGAAGCAGACCCTTTGAAATTACTCGTATAGACCAAAGTAATCCCAACGGATATCTCAATGTTCGGATCCGAACCCCTTAACAACCTAAATAAAAAAAGATTTGAACGGCCGGTTCAAGCTTTCAAATTAAAAATAAAATAAAACATAGCACATATAATTAAAATTAGGTCAAAATAAATTAAAATAAAGAAAGAAAGAAAAGCGGAAATAACAGGCCATGCCACCGCTCTGTCTATATTGGAGAGAATATCACATATCTCAAAAAAGCTAATGAGATAGTTGGTTTCCGATACGTTATATTACGGGTAGGCACAGTTTAGTGTCTAGGCACGAAAGCTTTGTAAGTACGGAGACTAGAGGTTAATGCGTGCATGCTTGTTTGTTGGTTGCTTTCTGTACGTTTGTGAGATGTTTCTGTGTCTTGTCCCTTTGCGGTTTTTGGGGTATTGGAGATTTCCGATTTCTGAGATTTTTTATATAGGGGGGTAGGGGGGTCTTTTTGGTGAGGGAGGATGCAAGCTGCTACTGATCTCATCCAGTCCTTGCTTCCTTCAGCCAAGTTCAAAGGGTAGACCATGGTTATGCATATTCTGAATATTTTATTCCATTCAAACCTTTTTCGCGCCTTTTCGGATGCAATTCTATTATAACTCCGAGGGGTTGGATCATTCGAAGGGGTGAAGTTATATCTGAACGCTCACGCGGCTAGGGGAATTTACCGCGCTATGGAAATACATGCAGGTGCATTACATGCCTCCGGAATCTTCAAGAGAGAATAACTCGAATTCTTGCATGTGTGTGTGTATATATATATATATATATATATATATATATATCACGTATGTATGCCCGTATGTATGTATATGTGCTCTGGAATTTGATAAGCCCAGTGAATCGGGGGACTGGGCCATTTAATTCAGGGCAGGCTGTGAGTAGTGCAAATGGAGACGTGGCTTCATATTACTGTGAGAGAAAGGGGTTGGCATTGTTGATGCGTGTTAATATGGAGTTGTTTTTTTTCCCGCCAGATTGTTGCAATTGACAATGGCATTTTCCATGATATTGAAGTTCGCCGGACCTTTCCCCCCCCCCC
>JABYPW010001227.1:0-16801 GCA_016880775.1 Phymatotrichopsis omnivora
AAAAAAAAAAAAAAAAAAAAAAAAGAAAGAAAGGAAAAAGGAAGGGGAAAATTGTAATCTTAACGTAAGTATCTCGAGAGAAAGCTTAAGCGTGGTAGTTGAAGTGAAATCGAACGTTGATGAAGGTGAGTGACAAGGCAAGAAGAGAAGAGGGAAGCTCATCTTTTTATAAGCCTCCTTGAGCACAAACGCACCCAAGAATTCACCGACAGCCACTACGATGGTATAAGGAAGGGAGTAGAAATGCTTGGCCGTCAATTCGGTCGTTGGGGATTGCGGAAAAACAGCGAGGAAGCTCAGAAACCGAAACTGTGAACGTGATATTCGGCCTTGGGCTGTCTCCGCACCACGCAAGCGGGATAGAATCTCAATTAGCATTGGCCCAATAAGCGAGACACAGGTAGAGAAAGGAAGGAAAAACAATTCAATTATGCCTTAGTTTCATGGAGGTGAGATGTCGGACGGCGGGAGGGGAGGCTAGGGTAAAGCGTGCCACTCCCAACAACACGAACGTGGCGGAAGGCGCAGAATTGAAGGTTCCTAAACGTCGAGGAAAACAGGATTCCAGCAGTGAGAGGTGGCATGGCATTTCGTTCCAGCAACGTGTGGAGCGCCTCTGGGGTGGACAAAGTCGAAGGGTTGCTTCGACCCGCCGTCTCGTGAATTCGTGGTGTTGAAGTTGTCGCGTGGACACGGGGCCTAGAGTTGGGGCCTAGAGTTTGGGTCATGTGATATGACGTTCGCTCGCTGCGATAAGAAATCTTGGCATGCGACAGAAGTTATCAAAGCAGGGGTATAAGTAGAAGGCATTCCTGCAGTTTACTTTGCTCCGTGTCCATTACAACCACCGGTAAAGAGCTATCGGTACCCGAATCACCTCCACCAAAATTATGGCGAGTCATGCATTCCTTACCGTAAGAAATATGGGCAGCACCTTTCTTTTTGCAATTACAGCCCCTAGACTAAGAGAGTGTGTGTATATATTTCATTTTATTCTTTAAGGCCCTGAAGGGCCCTTCTAAAAAGAACATCTGCATACAGCTATGCTAGCTAAGTTGTCTATGAAAAACATCTCCTCTGAAAAGAAAAAGTAGCACAAAACACAAGAACAATGAAAACTAAGAAATCAAAGACAGGTACAGGTTCCTCCAGGAAAAATCCATGCAAAATAGAGCTAATGTTAGAAGAAGTACAAAGAAATGTAGAAGGCAGAGAAGCTGACCCTAGGGGAGCTTCATCCATGACAGGTACCTAATCATTAAAATATCTTAAAACCTTGTAATATGAGTAACGTATGAAAGCGGGCCATCACATGAAAGTGGGCCTTGGCATTCCCCGCCTAAACCAAAATCCCTACTATTCACACATTCCACAAGCAAACTCCGCACAAAAACCATCGTTATAGGTAAAGTTAAGCTACGGCAACAAAATGATCGTGAAAACTGGGCTTTACAAAATGATCAGGAAACCTCATTTCGTGCCGCCGCGGAAGCATTTAATATACCCCGTACTACCCTCCAATATCCCTTCAAGGGAGAACGTCAGCCCTGTCAAACTACACATAGCCATCGCCAACTCCTTACCCCAACTGAGGAAGATACTGTTTTGCAATGGTGTAAAAAATTAGATGACTGGGGTTTTCCGCCAATGTTGGATTTAGTACATGGGATAGTCAATTCGCTTGTACAAAAAAAGACCGGCAACCCCAATGCAACTATTGGGAAGAACTCGATAACAAGGTTTCTAAATCAATACCTAGACCTTACAATTAAATACAGCAAATGGCTAGATCGACAAAGAGCCTATTCAACCAACCTACAAGTCACTAAAGATTACTTTTCGAAGTTGCAAAATATTGTCCACCAACGCAACCTTAAGCCTTATCAAATATGGAATATGGATGAAAAGGGCTTTCTTATCGGTATCGAAGCAAAGGCTTAGATCATATGCAGAAAGGGAAGGCGAAATCCAAATGTGACTCAGGATGGAAAATAGGGTATGGTGATAGTTATAGAAACTGTCTCTGCTAGTGGCTTGGCGCTCCCCCCTATAGTTATCAACAAAGGTAAAGCTCACTACCTAGGTTGGTATATCAACTTGGATGAGTCTAGAAAAGATGTCACATTTGCAATTAGTGCAAATGGATGGACAGATGACTATCTCGGCATTCAATACCTCTAGGAGAATTTTTTTCCCTAAAAACAACAGTGTTAATTAGCAATGTTCCCTGACTCTTGATCCTGGATGGACATGGATTTCATGTAACTTTTGAGTTTATACAATTCTGTATAGACCATAACATTTTGCTTTTACGTCTTCCATCCCATTTGACATACCTACTTCAACCGCTTGATGTTAGTTTATTTAGTCCCTTATAACATTACTACGGAAAAGGGGTTAATATTATATACAGAGCACAAACACTGGGATTAAATGATTCATGTTTTTACCACTCCTATTCGAAGCCCGTAGTGCTATACTTACACACCGAAATATCGAAGCTGCATTCGAAGCTACAGGTATCGTCCCCCTTAATCCGAGAAAAGTTCTCTCAAAATTCCTTGCCACAGGTACAAATGCAAGACCCAACCGAAGCAAATTTAATAAAGACATTATTCTACAAACTCCACACAATAACCGAGACCTCCATCATCGAATTCAAGCTATCCGACAAAAATTGAGGAATGGAAATATATCTTTAGAGGAGATAGAAAAAATATTTCATTATTAGAACTATACAGCCGAGACCACCAATTGCAAACTCGATATTGCAGAAGAAAATACCCGTCGTATATGAAAATCAAAACAGCCGGAGTCCAAAACCGATTGAACAAAACTTGGAAAAGCTCGAATTTTGAATGGTACTGTCACAACCGATTTATGCTACAAGAGGTTAGGTCAGGAGAATTTGTGACTGTCTAACCCAACGACTCCATATACAACACCAAGAGCAACACCGAAGTCTACTCTAAAGCAACCCACCTGCCATCAAATGCCTCGAAAAAAAGGTCGTTTGGATCGCTAAGCAGGATGCTATCACAATCACAGCAACTCAAAATCATGCACCTCAACAATTGTGCACAAGAAATCAGCAAAGGAAATTTAGATCTCAGATAGTGAGAGTGACGAAACTTCACTACCTACAACCCTACCACCAATCAACAATCTACATCCATCTGTTCACCTTGTGACACCCACTAATCACCGCCTTCTCGACTGTCCTCTAATAATACACCTTTTGTCTCGGAAATGATTTTCTCTTTTGGTTCTTGAGGTGGTAGAATTAATGAAAATATAAGCCTTATTAGCCCCTCCCTTTGCATAAAACTCACGCTTATAAATCAAGAATTTATTCAAAAGTTTTTCTTTTAATTCACTTGGTACTTGGAGATTGGGTCATTTTTTCTTCGTTGGTTTTTTTTTTTTTTTGTATGCGAGAAAATTCAATTTTTTTGTGGTAGATATGTGTGTATGCATACTGGCCCGGTTTCACATAATGGCCTACTTTCATGTGATATACATTAAAGTCTAAGGGAGGAAGGGGTAGGGGTAGCACCATGGGGCCTGAGGGGAATACTCTTGGTCACTGGGGGGGGGGGGAAATCCAATTTATATTTTTAATTTACTACAAGACTAGGGAAGGAATAAACAAGATATAGCTATGTGGCTATACTCTAAAACTACCTAGATACTCTTAGTTACTAGAACTATTACCTTAAATTTATAGGGATAAGTATATATAGGTATTACTGTATTATTTTCTCATATGTAATTAATCAGGCTTTAGGTAGCATCCAGGTTCCTTAGGAGCTGGAGTACTAATATGAACCTAAGGCTGATAAACTTGTTTCTAGTATCCTATCAAGTAGGGCACTTAAAGATAGCATACTGGAGAGTTTCTCAGTACTAGTAGTAGTAGGGGTATAGGAATATATTTGGTCCCTAAGTTGAAGTAGGAGTAAGATAGGACCTTTAGGACATTATTTAGAAGATATAAGGGGTGTAAAAAGGCTCATAGAATAAGAGTGATGCTATAGTACTTAGAAAAACATAAATACAAGTAATCTATATCTTGTTACTTTAAGGTAGTTAAACTAAGGAGAGAAATAGAGAAGATGGAAAAAGCTAGATAGACTAAACACATGGTAAAAACATAGAGCAAAAAAGAGGAAGGGAAGTAAAACACAGACAAGAAAAATAATAGGCTAGTAACTATATACTAGCTCTTTATTAAGTATATACATCCTAGACATATAGTAGTATATCAAAGGGAATCTATTAGCTAGGTCCTATTTCTGATAGGCTTCTCAACTACTACACTTTACTTGATTGAAAATTTAATAGCACTAATTTTCTATCTCTACCCTTAAGTAATATCTACTTATCACAGTACCTACTATCACCCCCCTTATACTACCTACTTTACCTCTACCCCCCTCTTATTCTTTTCACTAGCCTTTACCTGATACCATACAAAAGGTAGAAGCTCTCAAAACTTACAAGTCAACCTTGTGATCTTGGACTTTAGTAAAGTACTTATATACATTGTAAAAAACATCAGTACCTTCATAGGATGTAATACTGATAGCTAGGTAGCTATTTCAAGTTTTACTACTATTAGCTTACTTACTTTCTTTAGAAGAGATCTCCCTATGATCTAATAGTCTCTGGCTGCTTTTTAGATAACCCTTACTACTATTGTTACTAACTAGGCTAAGCTCACTAACTGAGTTGCCACCCTAGAATTGCAACTAGTACTACCTCCCCTTAGGCTCCTACCTTTAGTGGTTAAAGCCCTATTCCACTCCCCTAAAGTTTATGAGTCTCAAAAAAAAAGCAAAAAACAATAAAAAGTGACTGTTAAATATCTTAGGAAATTATATGCTATTACCAATACCTCTACTTCCCTCCTAGCCTCTCAACAACCCTAAGAATATAAAGGATAACTTATTCAGTGATACAACTAAGCCTTAGTCTATATCAGGGTTTAGGATAAATCAGGATAGAAAAAGGTATACAACTCTATAAAGGACTTGGATATGCTTATAGAGCAGGGCAGTAAGGTGCTGAAGGTTTGTAGAAATAGTATTCATTTATTCCTATAGTATATACTTAATATACTGTGTAAAGAAGAAAGGAGAGGTTTGCTTCTTCCCATAGTACACTGAGTATAGGCAGGGTATACTACCATAATCAAGGGCATATGGTATAACTGTGTACACAGGAGTAAACTTGCTAAGTACCATCAGGGTAACCCTTTATATGGTAAGAAGAAAGGAGAGGAATATACTCTCCTATAGTCACTATAATGCAGGTGGGGTATACTAGCCAATAAAGGCCCTATGATATAGCTATACAACCAGGAGTGAACTTTGCTAAGCACTATTAGGGTAACCCTTCATATGGCTATTCTGGATATTAGTTATATTTGCTTATAATGGATATGACAACAGGCTAAACTTGCTAAGCAAGCCTAGGTTAAATTTCTGATTACCCTTCTCAGGACTATTGCACAGTCAGGGAAATTTGCTTATACTATAAAACCTAAAACTAGGTGGTAATTTGTGGTATAGAATGAGGTAAGTGGGATTCAAACCTACAATATTATGTATTACTGCACAATGACACCATGATAGCTATACTACTAAACCATCCTTGCCTCAAGAAGAAAGGAGGAACTTAACTTCCCTAAGCACCTTTAATGTATACAAAACTAGGACATTGCACTCAAGTAATAGCATATGACATAGGTTATGTAGGTCCAATTTTAGGTTCCCCCTACCTTTTTAGGTCCAAGTGTAGTAGCCTAAGTATACACAATGGTATATAGGTAGACATGGTAATAGGCTCAGGAGTCTGTGGACTATCTTAAGCTGACCTCAGCTTAAACCACTAATTACCTTTCTCAGGACTACCAGGGTATTCTTACACCTAAGTTAGGTTACTGCATTAACTGGCCTTTGTAAGAGCTGTAAAAATGCCTGAGCAGACTCCTTAAGAACCGGTTTTAGGGGCTCCCACCAATATCATACTCACTAGCATTCACTACCCTACTACTACTCAGCTATTTACTATAGGGTAATGGGAAAGGAACAACAGTAATGAGTAAACTGGGCCCTTACTTCTTTACCCTGCAAGAAGAAAGGAGAGGACATGCTTCTCCCTTAGTTCACTATTATATAGGTACGGCATGTACACAAACTTAATTGCAAAGACATATCCATATACATAGTAGCGATTTTACTAAGTACCTTCAGGGTAACCCTTCATCTGGTGAGAAAAAAGGTGAGGATATGCTTCTCCCTTAGTTTACTATTATACGGGTAGGGCATGTACACAAACTTAATTGTAAAGACATAACCATATACATAGGAGCAATCTCGCTAAGTACTGTCAGGGTAACCCTTTATACAGCTAAAAGAAAGATGAAAAATATAGGACTATGTAGATTTCTCCTCCTTTTATACCAATCACTAAGAGCACTACCTCCCTTCTATAGTAGTCTCGGTAAAACCTGTTTTGTCTACATGACCTTTTCCCACATATCATTCAATATAAATACTATTCTTATAACCTCCACAAGGTAGACAGCTAAAAATAAGTGACTATACATAACTGACTAATAATTCATGACTCATAATATAGAATTCCAAAAAATATAAATAACAGTAGGAAATGTACAGGGAATATAATAAATAGGAAAGTATATGACCAAAGTTCATTACAAAGAAGTACAAACCTAGGCCTAAGTTATCTCCAAAAATCATAAAACCAAGAGCAACTTAGTCACTCAAAAGGATCTCTTCCTAACTATCCCTTTTCCTCTACTATAGTACCCTATATACTATAAATATAAGATTATTATTGATATTAAAGTGCTATTACCTTTTAGTGAAGATATATATATCTAAATCTATGATAGTCAATTTAGTACTAGATAAGGCTAAAGCTCCCTTCTTCTTGTACATATAGTAATGCTATAATAAAAACTACACTACCCTCATTCTTAACACTATAGAGACTATTACCACTTCCTCAGTCATTACTTACTAAAACATTATCACAAAGGCTATAGGTAAGTTTTATAAAGTCAAGGGCATTAACTACAACTATACCTAGAAGAAGTATATCATCTATAGTATCCCTACTCCCACTGATCTTAATACTATAGAATAGATATCCTGAATCTAACAGGAAATTAAAGGCTACAACTTTGATACTACCATCACTAAGACCCTATACTAGCTTATCTCTAGCACTAAAATCAACAAATATAATTACAGGTTTCTTGTAATCACTGTTATCAATAATAATAATAAGGCCTAAATTCTTAATAGTCTTAACATTCTCAATAAGACTTACTACACTCTTAAATATATCCCTTTTATCACTAAAACTCATTACTCTTATGCTATAAGTTTGGACACCCTATCAAAAACTGATAGTTCTCAACTTACTACTAACTTTGTGCTATCCCCTATCCTATTACTAAATAAACCTGTAATGTTAACAACTGTAAACAACTGAAAAGTTTTACCTATAAGAATACTATTCTCTAATATAAAAACTAAAGTAGTCTATATAAAGCAAATGACCCTATCTATATTACCTTTATATAGGATAAGATCACAAAGTTTAATAGGAATGATAAGTCTATATTAATAGGAGGAGTGTAGTCTCTCTTCTTTTTTTCAGGCTCCTCAAGAATCTCGATAGACCCCCCACCTTAGGGTAAAGGTCCTCCTCATTAGCCTGTACTCGGGCTGGTCTCTTCTGTTTTGCAGCATATGATGATCCCTTTCCAGATGCTCTAGAACTCCCACACCTTTCTGACCATGCAAACTACTACGGCTTCAGCAAGATATTGCTCATGCGGCGATACCAGAGATATATCGTCAACACACACACTCCTTGTCCAACACCTAACCATGTTAATCAAGCAGGTGAGCAGATACATATAATCAGTCTCTGTATGGAGGTTGCAACACAGGATCGTACTGTTGCTCTAGGTCCGCTAAGTGATCCTTTGACCATGTAAAACCTTAACATGTGATGCTTTTAGAGCTCCTAGAAGGGGTGCCCAGGCCCCCCAGAGCAATTGCACAAAACCCCCTCAGTGGCCTCACTTGCTACACCTACAACCTCTGTACCCCTTATGGCACCAACACAGACCTACAAGAAGATGGGAATCTAAAACAACACAAACCAAAATAAATGGTCGATGTACTCCCCCTCCTCTACAATACCTGACCACAAAACAAACCTTTCTGATCGCTACATCGCTGGCTTGCTTAGGTACCCACCAGCAACAATATGACACTGACAGTCACCTCATCACCTGGAACTAGTGAAGGTAGTTTTGAGTGGAGGAGATGGCTTTTGCTTTCCTTTTCTTTTTTTCATGTATCTAGATACTCGCTTAGGCTTTTGGGGACATTTTTTGGAGGATTTTTAAATAGGTGGTTTCTTTTCTCTTTTGTTTACGATAGGGCGATATGCCATAGTCATGGACTACATGTGGATGGCCCTAATATGTTCGATGCTATAGGTGGAGAATCTGTGAAATCTGTAGCCTCACATAGTCAAAATAGAAATGAATCATTATCATTATCATCATCTCTTCTTTTTTTTTCTTTTTCTTTTATTTTCTATATAGAATATATGTTTATCTGCTTTAGTAAAGAATAGTTTAGCATATTTCTCTCTTCTTTTTTCTTTACTTTTCATATAGTTATATTTTTTCACCTAGGGGTTTTTCCTTTACTTGTTTAAGATTTACTATCCTTTCTTTTCTTTCTCTTCTTCTTAGTTCTTTGTTCCTTCCTGTACTTACTTCCCTTTACTGGCTAAGCCATTTTTCCTAGTCTAGTTTTTCTGATTCTTCTAGGTTTTATTATTATCACTATTTATAGGTAATGATGGATTTAGGATTAGGGGTAATAGGCTAGCAGCCTACATATGATGGATCACCCTATACGGCATGTAAAGACTCAGTAAAGATACCTCAGGTACACTTTGCAAATGTTACTGAGTGAACTCAGATATCTCAGCTAAATAAAAGCTTAACTGGAAGGATATCTTTCCTACAAGTGCAGGACAGATATCTTAGGAGAAGAGAGAACAAATATATTCTTTAAGGCTTGAAGACAACTCAAGGCTTTCATAATAGTGATTGCAGAAGAGATAAGGTAGCTATGTACTAAGGAAGGTAGGAAAGAAAGAAGACAAGACAGAACCACATGCTTAAATACACTTCCTTCACCTGAGATGATTAAGAGATGACAAAGGAAATAGAAATAGAAAGAACCATTTCCTAATCTAGACCATCCTTTGATTCCTAATTATTGAAACCTGTAGAAGAGTCTGGAAAGGACAGGATGTGATTAGTACTTAATTTGACTATGATTGCCTATTACCCTCTCGGGCCTCACTCCCAATTTGTGATAGTCTCTTGCAATATGAGTCTAATCACTTGATTATAACTTTATAGCTAACTAGGCCAATGTTGTATCATGCCGAAAGCTGATCATGTGATCACTATGGGGTTGACTTCCTGCACCTAGTCAGGGCTAATGGTAAAGCCATACCATGCCAGACCATTCCATGAGGTCATGTGATAGAGGACCGTCTCCAGTGTGCTTAATACAATAGTGAAGGAATAGAGACAGTATACTCACATGTTGATAATATAAGTATAACCTCTATCATAGTGTATTATCCAGGTACCAATGATGTGACCACTACTGCTACTCATAACACTATACCCCTTCTAAGATGCATGGTCCCTATGTATATAGGAGTTACCTTTTTGTCGATTCTTCTACTATCCCTAAGAGTAACTAGGACTAGTGAATAGTTTCCTCCAGCCTGTAGGGAGAGATCATCCTAACTTAATGGAGCTTAAATAGGACTCAGGATTATGCAATGGTCATAATGTTGATGCCCTACTGGATTAAAGGGAAACTAAACTATAGAGGAAAGAGTAACTATACATACCTCAATTCCTCCTTCTCTAATTGTATGGTGGAGCCTCCTCTGACTTAGTTGCTTTTGGCTCTTCCTCTGGATAGGCCTATCAAAAGGTCAAAAAAGTATTGATGGGTTTGCTATTGACTAGTAGTAACTCTAAGGGTTCACATAATCCCTCGTCCTGAGAGTATCCTTCCCATAACACCAAATATTCTACCTACTTAGTCTTCTAGTTATAACAAACCTTAGCTATTTCTAAAATAAAAGGGTAATTCTCACCCTCTTTAATTTTAGGAGCTGGAGGAGGGTGAACTAGGAAATGGTTAGAGATATAGTAGGGTTTGAGCTTGGAGATATAGAAGATAGGGTGGATCTTCTAAGAGAAGAGAAGTTTGAGTTTATAGGCCTGAGAGCTAATAGGCTTGATAATCTCGAAGAGGTCTGCAAACTTTGTATATAGCTTGTAGGAAGGTCAGGAAGAGGTTATATCATCTAGCTTGAGGAGGATACAGTCACTAGGCTTCAGAGCCAGGAAAGGCTGGTGAGACTTATTGTACCATGTAACTATCTTTTGTTAGGTAGTAAAAATACATTGCCTAATGGTGGTCCATTCTTTGGTAAGAGCATTACTTCCCTAATAGGTAGTAACTATTTGGATGGTGTCAAGCAAAGGATGAGACCTGAAGTTAGATAAGAAAGAGGACACCCCAGTAGAGGATGACTTAGTATTGTTGTATGTAAACTCTGCTAGAGTAAGAAAAAAAACCCAATTTAATTACTTAAAGTTGACATAGGTATGCAGATAAGCTTCTAGAACCTGGTTTAGCCATTCAGTTTATCCATCTATCTAGGGGTAAGCAGCAGTGCTCTTTGACAAGCAAACCCTAAGATTGTCCATCACATGACTGTAGAAAGATTCAAAATTAGGGTTACATCAGAAATAATGTTAGCTGGCAAGCTGTGGTGTTTCCAAATCTCACAGGTAAAGATATTGGCTAGGTGTCTAGAGTTGACATGAGGGCCAAGAGGGATAAAATGAGCTATTTTAGAAAAACAGTCAACTATCACCCACAATTAGGTAAAGCTGTCAGAAGGAGGGAGGTCTATTACAAAATCTATAGAGATTAATTCCTATGGTGTTATGAACACCAGTAGTGGTCAGCGTCAAGGTACCTAGAAGATGTGCTATGATGGAAGTTATGCTTAGATTGTCAACATGTGAGTATAGCATCTCTACCCTTCACCATTGTGTTAAGCGCTCTGGAGACGATCCTCTGTCATATGACCTCGTAGTATAGCGTAGCATAGTGTGGCTTTGCCATTAGCCTTGACTAAGTATATGAAGTCAGCCCCATGGTTACCATGTGATCAGCTATTGGCATGATACGACATTGGCCTAGTTAGCTATGAGGTCATAATCAGGTGATCGGACTCATATCGTAAGAGACTATCACAAATTGGTAGTGAGGCCTGAGAGGGTGATAGGCGATCATAGTCAAATCAAGTACTAATCACGTCCTGTCCTTTCCAGACTCTTCTATAGGTTTCGGTGATTGGGAATTAGGAGATGGTCTAGAATGGGTCTTCGTTCTTTGTCTTTCTATTTCCTTTGTCATCTCTTTATCAGCTCAGGTGGGGGATGGGAAATATAAGCATACGGTTGTTCTTGTCTTGTTGTCTTTCCTTCCTTCCTTCTTTAGCACATAGGTTCCTATTTTCTCTGCGATCACCATTGTGAAAGCCTTTGAGTTATCTTTAAGCCTTAAAGAATATATTTGTCTTTTCTCGTCTTCAACACTTGAAGTCCACCCATTCATCGTAAGAAAGATATCTTCCAGTTGAGCTTTTGTTTAGTCAAGATATCTGAGTTCACTTAGTAGCATTTGCGAAGCGTGCCTGAGGTATCTTTAGCAAGTCATATATGAACCATATAGGGTGATCCGTCATACATGGCCTATAGGGTATCTCTAATAGAAGTAGCTACCTATAGGCCTTGTATTGGCAGGCTTTATTCCATTGGCACTAGTCACATGTAGAGATATACTCAGCCATATCCTACCTTTGATGTAGCTAGTAGAAATCTCTGTTGATAAGATCAAAGGTATATTCTCAACCTAAGTGGCCTGTCATGGGGTGATCATACCTAGACTTAAAAACCTTAGTGCAGAGACAAGGGGGGATATACCACAAACTATTCCACCTTGGAAGGCTATTATGAACTGAGTAGGGTTCCTATAGTGAGATAAGAATGCATTGGTATTCAGGGTCAGTAGCAATAGCTTCTCTCCAGGCTTAGTAAAAGGAAGGATTGAGTAAGGTGTACAACTTCTCAATTGCAGTAATGTACTATCCTTTCTTGAGAAAAAGAAGACCAAGCTCAGGTGCCCCCTCTGTGAGGATGGGGTCCCCATATCTACTCAAAGCATTAGCTATATCATTGGACTTACCTGGCTGATACACTATCTGGAAATCTATGGTGCCTAATTTCTCCATCCACTAGGCCTATCTCCTAGAGAGGAGCTTAGTGATCATAAAGTACTCCAAGTTCTTATGGTCTGTCACCACTAGTACTGGATAAGCTATTCCCTTATACTAATGTCACCACTACATGTAAAAGCAGTCAAAGACTATGAGTATTTCCTTATCATAGATCTTATAATTCTACTCTACAGGTTCAAGTTTATAGGAGTATAAGGCCAAAGGGTGAATAGAGCCATCAGGAAACTGGTACAATAGCATGCCCCCAAGGGCAAAGTCACTAGCAACGGTTTTAGCTTGAAGAGGGAGGAGAGAATTGTAGTGGACAAGGATAGGAGCAGAGGTGAAGAGGGCCTTAAGGGTATCGAAGGCAGACTACTGCTAAGACCCCCAGTTCTAGGGCTAGTATTGCTTGGTGAGGTTTGTCAGGGGTATAGTGATCTTTGAAAGTCCTTGGATAAAGACTCAATAAAAGTTTGCTAGGCCTCAAAAGAAGCAGAATTCATGAACTGTAGTAGGAGTTGGCCAATCTTAGATGGCTTAGATCCTATCCTCAGAGATGCTGATGCCCTTGTTAGAGATGATGAATATAAGGAACCTGATCTTGTAGACTGCCCAAATGCACTTGGCTGGCTTAAGGGCCAGCTTGTAGTAGTCTAAATGCTTGAGGACTTCATAGACAAGTTAGTCATATTCTTTATTAGTTTTAGCATAGATCAGGATGTCATCTTTATAAATGAGGACACCTAGATCTATGAGGTCATGAAATCTTCAAGTCCTATCCTCCAACAATGTGACCAATCAGCATATCATGATGAGATCAGGGTGATAAGTCCTATCATCGATCGCGTATGTCCAATCCTATGTATATCATGTTGTCAACAACTCACCTCACTTAGTCAAAGCTCTATGGTGATAACACTCATCATGTGGTTCCATAGCTTAAGGAGTGATCACATGTTCTGACATATCTAGTAGTTGACTTACATATGTTCTGTTACCTAGATAGACCACTTGGTATAGCTTATCTATAACACTTTAGAATAAATACTACTGATGAAGTACAAGATGAGATAGAAGACTATATTAGTGGGTGCTACCTTTCAGCATCAGAAGCAGTCTAGAGAATATTAGAGTTCTAGATTACCAAAAAAGAACCTGCAGTAACATCAATTAGAATCTACCTACCAAATGAAAATTTTGGACAAATGCATCAGCAGAGAAATCAATGATCAATGGCTTCTGATTTACTCATACTTTCTTCAACCAAAAATTGAACCTTTCTAGAATTTATTGTATTCACAGTATTATAGTGAATACTATTTAGCTAAGTTTACCCTACATATTCCTTTACATGAAAATCAGTGGTTAGAAGAACCAAGTAACTTACAGAGAATGAAAATTATCAAATGGGTAAGAGGAGAGGTAGTAACTAGAGTAGTAATAGTTCTACCATAAAGTGGAGAACTATTCTACTTAAGAGCATTAGTACTACATAAATTAGGATATAGTTTTGAGGAGCTACGTACTATAAATTGTATAGTACATAATACCTTTCAAGAAGCTGCAATAGCTTGAGGGCTATTTGAAAATATTGGTGAGTCAAGGCAAGCAAAGGAGGAAGCAGTTAAAAATTATTATCATTTATCCTAAATACAATTTCTCTTTACATAGCTTTTAATTAATATTCATACTCTAGTATTAGAATTATAGAATTGCTTTTGGCAAAAGCTATGTAAGGACAATTTACAGGAATATAGGGATAGGATAGATAGAGCAAAAGCTAAGGTACTTTGAGAAATTCAGCACTACCTAGTATTAGGAGGAGTAAAACTTCAAGATTTTAACCTCACAAGCCCTAGACTAACTTGGAATGAATTAGAAATAGAAGAAAATATCTTTAGTTCAAGACAGGATATTTTATTGGAGGAGGTAGAAGAAATGTCATCTAGAATGGTAAGTGAATAAATAGAAATTTTTTTATTGATAAAACAAGTTATAGATAGAGATAAACATAACACCGGGGGAGATAGAGTGTACTTTATAGATGGAAAGGCTGGAAGAGGTAAAAGCTTCTTGATAAAAGCTTTAGTTGCATATGGTCAAGGATCTGGAAGAATAGTGGTTATGGTTGGATCAACTGCACTAAGTGTAATAGAATATGAAAGAGGACAAACAGCATACTTAGTGTTTAGAATTCCTATTAGAGAGCTAAGTTACATTATCTAATCAGGGTACTTATGTAATAAAATATTCGCATACCATTTTTAGGATAATAGCAGCCTTGAATCTACAATTAGATTCTAGTCCTATCAAGCTCAATACTTACGATATGCTGAAATGATTATATAGGAGGAATTTCCAATGGCAAATAAAGTAGCAATTGAATCTGTCGATTCTTTTCTAAGAAACCTTATGCACTGCGATGCCCCATTTAGTAGGAAACTATTTACTGGAGTATGAGACTTTTGACAAGTAGTGCCAGTAGTTCATAGAGTAGGAAAGACAGCAACAATTTAAGCATTGGTAATTTCTTCGACACTATAGACTAAATTTAATATTCTTCACCTTCATTAACCTATCTGAAATGCAAGAGATCAAGAGTATAGCTTTTGGGTAGATAAAATCAGGGATGGGATATATAGAGGAGATAATATCAAGATAGAGTTAGAAGAAGTGAAGGATGTTGGAGAAGTTATTACCTTGCTTTATAGTGATAGAAGTATTAGGAATCTAGAACTTTACATTAAGAGGTCTTTCCTTAGTCCTCTAAATCTTTATGTTGATAAGTTCAATAACCAAATGTTAGAAATTCTAGAAGATGGACATGGTTAGTATATATTCATATAATATTAATATTTGAACAAATGATACTAACTCTAATAAGACTATATTTATTATAGTTTTAATTGTATAAAGGAAGAAGAAACAACTCAGCTAGATCATCCTGCAGCAACTGAAGATTACCTTAATGTGATGGATCACCCTATATGGATTGTATATGAGTCAGTAAAGATACCTCAGGTACGCTTCGCAAACATTACTGAGTGAACTCAGATATCTCAGCTAAACGAAAGCTCAACTGGAAGATATCTTTCCTACGATGATTGGGTAGACTTCAAGTGTTGAAGAAGAGAGAAGACGAATATATTCTTTAAGGCTTGAAGATAACTCAAAGGCTTTCACAATGGTGATTACAGAGAAGACAAGTAGCTATGTGCTAAAGAAGAAAGAAAGGAAAGACAATAAGACAGATATACTCTATTCCCTACTAAATACACTTTTCCTCCAGCGGGGCATCTTTTTCGCTAACTCAATAGGATGGACTAGACAATAAGACAGATAAACTCTATTCCCACTACTAAAAACTAAATACACTCTTCCCGCAGCGGGACGGCTTACGCGCTAACTTAATAGGATGGCCTGACTACGTAAAGTTCCCCCTCTTGACTGACCGAAAAGAAATCCTCCGCCTACTCGTACCGAAAAGAAAACGTAGACAACTACGTACAAAAGCCGACCGGGGAAAAACAATCGCTAGGCGAACCTTAAAACAACGAAAGAAAACCCCCTACGCAGACTACGCGACCGAGCGAAAAATAAAAGAGAAGAGAGAAAGAGAAACGCGCAAACTCCTCCGCACTTTACCGAAGCAGAAAAACACTAGTTACATCGCGAAAAATAAGAACAAGGTAGGGAAGGAGAAACTAGACTCCACCCATAGTGGTGGACTTATCCTTCCTGTTAGACTCGGCGAGTTTGGCCTGGATCATCGTCATACAGATCGGATCGTTCGCTTTATGGGGGCCGGCGCAGTTGGCGCATCGGAGAACGGTGTTCTCGCAGGCGAAACCTTTCAGTTGTTTGCAGTCGGCGACACCGCAGGTATGTTCAGAGATAGTGTGGGGGCCGGCGCAAAGTCGGCAGCAGGGAGGTGATTGACAGTTCTGGACGGGGTGTCCGAACTTCGAGCATCAGGAGCATTGGGTGTCGGCACCGAAGGGGATGTACTTGACAGTGCGACGGGTTTTGTTGAGGATGGTGAGACCCTTGAGAATGTGGGCCTCGTTGTTGTTGTCGATAACAGTGATCACCAGGGAGCCGTGATTCTGTTTGTTGATTTTTGCGCTGGATGTCAGCCAGCGTGGGGTCATCGCGAGAGTAACACCGGAGTTGTAGCTCTCGATCTCTTGGCGGAGTCGAGACATTTGTCCTACGGTGTTGAGATCAGTGGCAGTGGGGACGGCATGGACAATATACTTCTTCCATGTGTGGTTGCGGTTGATTCCTTTGACTTCCGCAAACTCGCCAACAGCTTTGGTGATGACGGGACGGTAGGAAAGGACGGCGGCGG
>JABYPW010001228.1:0-16796 GCA_016880775.1 Phymatotrichopsis omnivora
GGGCGGCCTGACCGATCGAGCCAGTTATCGTGAGAGGACATGACACGTCAGAGGTCATGGCGATCCGTTGCTCATACATTGCTAATCTTTGCCTGTTCCGTGATCCGGACTCTTCTAGGCTATGCAAGAATTGGATTAGTGATCGATACGTTAGTCATGGATGTTCTGCGGGGTTCTATTTCCTTCTATTTCCTTAGTCATCTATGAGTCATTTCTTAGGTTGGAATTGGTATAAATAAGCGGGTCGTTGGACGCTCCTTTGTTAAAGATAACATAAAATGGACGCTCCTTTGTCTTTCCTTCCTTTCTTCCTTAGCTTCGAGACTAGCTTCGAGTCTTAAGAATATATTTCACCTTATCTTTGCGACTTATTATCTTCGTTCCAAATCTCTTAGTAGACGTGAAGAAACACTTGTTTAGTTGAGAAGAATAAGTTGAGATATCTGAGTTCGCTCAGTAATACTTATAGCTTCGTGCCTACTTGTGTTTACTGAACCTAACTACCTCCTGAGATACGCACCGTTAACAGACTGGGTCCCGGCGCACCAAGGCATCAAAGGAAACGAAGAAGCAGACCAAGAAGCAAAGAAGGCCTCGCAGTCACAGGTCACGAAAACCCAGAGGTACAAAAAGGTCATAACCAGGAGCACGATCAAGCGCAGAATCTGAGAAACACTCAAAAACAAAATGGTCCAGCTCACCGGGAAGAGCAACCCGTACATGGACAAATACGATCACCTCCCCAGGTTCACAGCGACAAGAGCCTACCAGTTTCAAACAGGACACGCTTACATCCCAAACTTCAAACTGTAGGATAGAGAACACAAGATATGCCTATGCGGAGCCCCGCAGTCGGTCGAACATTTCCTACTCGAATGCAAGTCGTCGCATAGCCCCAGAAAGAAAATCAAAGACCAAATGAACCTCCAGAAACTGCTATACGACAACCCGGACATCTGGAAGAAACTCGTCGAAGAAGGCCTAGGAAGACCGCCCAGCAACCAAGGACCGCCGGAGCCCCCCCAAGTCATCATAGTAGAGAGAGAGTAGAAGGGTTTTGGTTTTTTTGGGAAGAGGAAGTAGTCGGGCGAAGGAGTTTTCATTTTGTATACCGCCATGTCACTCTTTTTATTTCCTTTTCTCTAAGTTATTCCATCCTATTAAGTTAGCGAAAAAGATGCCCCGCTGGAGGAAAGTATATATAGATAGTCAGATATCTGAAAATGGGAATAGAGTTTCGACACTCTCTTATCTTTACCTAGCATGTTACAGCCACGGTACCAAGGGCCCACGCGCGATGATGAGTTAGTTAGATGAGCAACTTCTTGTGAGTATACCCCATCCTCTCATGCGCAAGGACCACATGACGATGGGCCCTGCCTCAAGATGAGTTATATGTGACGCCTCTGATGAAGATGAGTCAGGGTCTGACTCACCCGTCATCCTCTCTCAAGCGTACCTCACATGATCAGAACAACTTGAGTAACTCCGGCGGACTAGTCACCTGCGGTTGGTATGACTCAAGCCGATCGAGCCAGCATCACGTGATGACGATCTAGACCCGAGATCGGCAATCTGAGCTCAGACTACAACGCTGATCATTTCCGTTATGACTCCTAGGAATGTTATGATTGCGTCAGATGATGAAAGAATGAGTCATGGGATTTGTAAGGGTTTCTTTTGGGTTCTATTTTCTTATGTAATCTCCTTTGTCATAGATTACTCATTTCTCTTGGATGGAAGGGTATTTAAGGACGGTCGTTGGTCGCTTCATGTTCGGGGGCAGTGCTCGCTTATCGCAACAAAATCGAAGCTACCATCAAGGAACATTTCCCTACCGCCTCTGTTCGAAAGAACCACAGATGGAAGAAGTACCTGGTGCACAACGTCCCACATTCCCACACTGATGCCCTAACTGAAGCGGACATGTTTCGAAGAGAGATTGAACACTTCAATAAAGGTATCACCCTCGCCCAGACCCCCCGATGGTTACTACGCGAAAGCGATCGGACAGGAAAGCATGCGTCCTCCTTGGTCATTACGGTCATAGACGACGACAACGAAAACCGCATCCTCCAAGGACTCACGATCCTTACACGCAAAAGACGAGTCGAGAAATATATCCCCTTCAACTCCGCGACCCGATGCACCAACTGCCAGGAGTTTGGTCACCACCAAGCTCGCTGCCGAAACCCCCCACGATGTAATATGTGCGCAGATGCACACCACACCTCGAAGCATACTTGCGGACACGACGATTGCAAGAAGATCGGACGACTCTGCGACGATACGGTCCTAAAATGTGCCAACTGCAAGGGAAAGCACACCGCTTCGAACCCCTCATGCCCGGCTTTCATCCAAGCAAAGGCACTGGCTGCCGCCCGGAAAGAGGAGGCTGTTACCGTCACTATGGGTGGCGTATGATTTCTTTTACCTTTTTGTTTAATTTTTTCCTTTAGCTTAAAAGGTTCAGGCAGGTTGCGGAGGATTTTTATTTTCTCCCTTTTCTACTTTTATTTTTCTTGTTCTGTCTTTTCTTCGTAAGAGTCCGGTAGATAGATGTTGTAAGGTTCGCCTCGCTAAGGATATCGGACGGGAAGGCTATTTTGCGGGATCATTTGTGACGCTTCTTTCACTGTACTGACACGACATCGTGTCTTATTTTCTGTATGAACGCGTGGTTTCTTTTTTGTTTCGTTTGGAGGAGAACGGGTGACACGCCATAGTCGTTGACTGCATGCGGACGGCCCGGGTAGGCTATAGAAGAAGTAGAGTAGTTTACCAAAACGAAATGAAAAATCATCATCATCATCATCTTCATGTTCGGGGCAGGCTTCTCAGGACACTCGAACCCGACTATAACTTTCTTCCTCTCCTACCGAACTCTTTTCTCTCTTCACGATATACCAAGCTCTGATCTCAAGCAAGGGTACCTTAGCCTCTTAGTCTCTAAATAGGATCCCGGATAGGGATTGCCTCACAGAGGACTATTTAGTCAGACTATAGAACTGACAGGCCCTCGGCTAAAAACATCACCACCGTAGTGTGCTCTGGTGTTGAGTCTTCAAACGTTCCCTGAATTACCTCACAAAAGTCTGGACCTGGCCTCGCCAGACCTCGCCCAACATGTCAACCCGCCCAACTACCCTAACCAAATCGAGCATGGCTCCTCCCCAGTCTACCAGACAACGAGTCTCTAGATCTGGATCAATCAGAAGTAACAGAGAAGAAACTCCCACCCCTGCTCAGAGCCAAGTAGAACCTACAGCCCAACCCCACACCCTAGCTCGGGGAATTTTCAGCAGCCCCGCATTTAGATACCCACATAGTGCCCCTGCATCCTATGCCGGGGATGATGACAGTGACGAAGAAGACGATCTCTCCGCAACGCTTGCCGACCGACGCACACACAACCTAAGAGCACAGACCCCAGAGGGGCTCACCCACGAAGAAAACCTTGAACTTATCGCAAGCGCAAAAGCATTCGCCCGAGGAGAAGCGAACATCGGACGGCCCATCACCACCGACGAACACTATAGAGAAACGGAAGTAGACATGGATGATGACCCGACCCCACACGTCACCCCAAAAAAGAACAAAGGAAAAGGAAAAGAACCTCCGGCCCCCCCCCCTGAACCAACGACCTCGCACACCCCCCTTGCACAAGCCATGAACAACTGGGCAGACAAACCGGCCTGGGAAAAAATCGCGGATGTCACTGGAAATCCTTCGCTCGGAGGACTAGTAGTCAACCTAGCAAACTCGGTTCATGCCAACACCAACATCCCAACAACCGAAGCCGTCTTAATGCAAGCTATTATCGCATCATTTGATGGCATGACAAAATACATGCAAACAAAGTTCGAAACCTTAACCGAAGAAGTAACTACTATCAAAAGGACCAATCAACAACTAGAGGAACAAGTCAGCAAACTTCGGCTCGAAAGAATGATCGCCCAGAGATCCGGCCCCAAGCCCCCGATGGGCGAAATGACAAACCTTCTGATGAGGCACCCTCTACCAACCGAGACTACCCCCCCCCCAACTCAAAAAAGAAACAATAAAGGAAATCAGAAATCCTATGCGACGGTAGCAGCAGACAGCGAGCCCAACCCGGACAGCAAAAAAGAAAAAGAGAAAAAAGACAAAGATGAACCAAGCCCCCCCAAAAACAATAAGAAAACCGAAACCCAACAATCTAACAGGATCCCTTTTGCCGAAAGAAGAATGTACCTGCTCAAAGAAAAGATTGAAGATGTGGAAGAAAAGGACTACATCGTCGCAACCCTCCCTAACGCCATCGCCCGCGCCCTCGAAAAACAAGGAAAGACCACAGACCGCCTGCTACAAGCGTCCATCAACGTGAGAGGAATGGTCTCCCTAATTACGCCCTCCCACAAGAAAGCAGTGGAATACGCTCCCTACAATGCAGCCATTCACGAGGCCATCGAGAAACACTTCGAAAAGAACATCGTAAAGGACCCCAAGACCAAACTACCCAAAAACGACCACAAGTTTCAACCAGTCAGATACGCTCCAGTCAACTCAAATGTCATGATCCATGGCATTCCCAGACAACTCCTCCCCGAAGACCCAATCGACCTACATGAGCTCATTAGAGACCAAATCTATGACAGCACCGGAGTGTCAATCTCAAGTGTCAGAATCATCAAACCCAAGGGAGAGCTCAAACCCTGCTACTCCATTGCAGTAGAAATCATGCCAGACTGCCTCCGAACGATCAAAAACAGCCGAGGAGAAATCTTCCTCTTCAACAGGTTCCGCAAAGCAGAACTTATGTACTCGGCCACCCCATTCACACAGTGCACAAAATGCTGGAAACTAGGACACCCGAGATCAGGGTGCCGATCACCCACCGACGTATGCCGCCTCTGCGGATCTATTGATCACACCTATAAAGACCACCCCAGAGTTTGCAAAACAGACAAAAGCGTAGTCTGCCCTGGTTTCAACACCAGAGAGGAGAAATCCGGAAAATATTGCATGCATGCCCACCCCACATGCATCAACTGTGGAGAGGAATACGCAGCAGATTGGCCAGACTACGAAACAAAGAAAGGAGCATATAGAGAGCACAACCAAAGAGTCATCCAAATGAGACAAGCAAAACAACAAGCCGCGGCGGGACCATCAGGACATAATTAAATGTCGCAACAAGGTTCCAACAAAACTCGAAAAATGCCAAAGGAAAGAGCACCACGAAAAATCAAAACCCCCACCTTTATCACCTATAACGTGCAGAAAAGCAACAAGACCTTCATCAACTTTATGCAACAGAACACGGATAAACCCAACACTATCGTAGCGATACAGGAACCCTACCTATACAACAACAAGCTAATGAACAGCCGAGGATACAGAATGTTCATGCCAAGAGGAGGAACTGAGAAGGCAGTAGGAGTAGTAGTTTATGTGGAGGAAATTTTTCTTGATGAGTACTCAGTTTTTCTAATCCCTCTTGATTTTCTTTCACAAAATGTAATTGCACTAGAATTTCGGCACAAAATTTCGGGACATAATTTTCAGCTTTTTTCCCTGTACAACCGGCCATGGGACACGGACCTTGCACTTGACTTGTACTGGGAAAAAATATTTAAGGAACAAAATGGGACAAGAATAATAGGCGGAGACTTCAATCTCCATCACCCCCTATGGGAACCCTTCAGGACACACGACAGGAAACAGTTCTGGCAAGCCAACACCTTGGTGGAAATCGCAACAGTAAACCAATACACCCTGCTCAACGAACCAGGAGAGTTCACAAGATTCGACCCCGAAAAAAGACAAAGTGGAGTCATAGACCTATGGTGGACCAACACAAAAGGACTGCAGGAAGCAAAAACCGTCCAAGTACTCCAGGACTATGGTAGTGATCATAGGCCGGTATCCCTTAGCACCTCCCTCCCAGCAGAGATCACACAAAGGAGCTCCCCAGACTGGAAGTGCTTCCATATCCCTGATGCCTCAGAACCCTCCATCCTAAGAGAAGAGCTCAACCAGCTAGACCTAGACTTCAACCCGGCACAAGAAGGAGTAGAGCAGTGGCTCCACAAAAGACTTTTCCAACTGTATGCGATCATCAATAAAAGTGTCCCCCTCAAAAAGATCACATCGTACAGCAAGCCCTGGTGGAATGAGGAACTGAGCATGCTCAGAAAGCTCTTCAACTCTACCGCTCGAAGATACAAACACAAACACGCCTCAATTGGAGCTAGAAATGCCGCCAGAAACCGGTACTACGAAGCGATTCAAAACAGCAAAGACGAACACTGGAACAACTGGGTGGGTAACGCAGACGAGAACGATATCTGGAAACTCAGCCGCCTAAAGACCAAACCAAAGGAAGACTGAATGCCCAGCATCGACGCGCCAAATGCGAGCGAATACGCCAGGAAGATCGTAGCGGGAATGTTTCCAAGCAGGCCGCAAATCGACCCACCAGAGCCCACATTTTACCCAGAAGCCCCACCTGTCACAAGCGAAGAAATTAGAACCGCTATTAGCAAAACCAAGAACACAAGTGCCCCTGGACCAGACACTATCCCATATGGAGTATGGAAACAGCTCAACAAACAGTGCCCTCACATCTTGGCCACCCTTCTTACCATAATGCTCCAACACGGGATCCTCCCAGCCAACCTCAAGGAAAGCCTAGGAGTAATCATCCCAAAACCACACAAAGAAAACTACGATATCATCAAAGCATACCGGATCATCAACTTAGCCAACACCCTCTCAAAAATCCTCGAAAAAGTAGTGAACAACCGTCTCACGGAGCATGCCTTAGCCAACAACATGATCTCCAAATATCAGTACGGAATGATACGAAACAGAGGCACAGATGACGCTTTGACAAGACTTTTCCATGAAATAGACATGCTACAGAAAGCGGGATACAAGGTTACCACAGGCTTCTTTGACATTAAAGGCGCTTTCGACAATATGACTTGGAAAAAACTCCGCGACAGGCTAGAGGAAGGAGACACCCCGCAGTATATGATCCACTGGATTATGTCCTTCCTATCACAACGAAAAATCAAACTCCAATACAAAGGCTCCCCAGACCAGTACTTCGAGATACAAGTAGGAACACCGCAGGGCTCCCCACTCTCCCCCCTCCTTTTTGTCATATACATCAAACCGATACACGACCTAGAAGAGCCACACCTAGTCAAAAGCTATGCCGACGACGTGTCAGTCACGGTATACTCGAGAAACAGACAAGATAACGCCCCGAAAATCCAGGACAGATTCCGGCAAATCGAAAACAAAGGCTCGGAGCTGGACATTCTCTTCTCCCATGACAAGACGGATCTCATTCACTGGCAGTCGGCAAATGAAAACGAAGAACCCAGAGACAAAGACCCAATAAATTTTGGCGGTACCCCAATAGTCCCCAAGGAACTGGTCCGTTACCTGGGATATTTCACAGACAGAAAACGAAAACCCCTGGCACACTTTCAGCAAAGGATTACGGGAACCCTAGGCCTCTGGAACATGATCCAAGGATTAGTCGCAAGAGGAAAAGGGCTCACAGCACACAACGCGAGAAAACTAATAATGGCCATAATGATCCCCAAGGTCACCTTTGGCGCCACAGTCTTTCAGCCGGACAAAAGGACTACCAACAAACTAGACGTACTCTTCAACCAGTTCGCGAGGTGGATAACTGGTTGTTTCAGCACCACCCCAGTCGGCCCCCTCAAAAGTCTCGCAAGGATACCCCCACCAGACCTTCTCTGCCAATACATCCGTCAAAGATACGCCATTAGAGCAGTCACACTGCCCCTAGATCACCCAGTCACCTCAGCGCTCCCACCAACCTTCCCAATTTGGGAAAAGTCTAGAGACCAAAATACCACCAGACCAATGATGGGCATCAAAATGACTAAAGGAAAGTCCGAGGGACGACAAGTTCTCAAATGGAACTCTAAGGACGGGTCCCACATCTTGGCTCCCCCCCACATTGACCAGCTAGCCAGAGCGCTATGACCTTTAATGGACAGAGACACGACATGGAATCACTTTGATATCCTCCCCTCCGAAAAAACCCCCTCCCTGCACAGCAAAAAGAAAGCGGTCGATCTGGTCAAAACCCAACTCCTGGATGCCTGGAAGGAGCAGGCCGTCGACTCCAAAGGTTATACGTGCTACCCGTCCCTACATGAAGACTCAACGTTTCAACTCCCCCGGGGTATTAGCCAAGTCCTCTTTCAAATGCGATCAGGAAGCTCCCATCTTTCCGGACATCTCCCATGGAGAGAAGGAAGATCAAACTACCTGAGGTGCCACCTAGAATCCGAAACCCTCGAACATGCCATAAGGACATGCAAAGGCAGAATCCTGGAGCGCGAAAAGTACCTCCCTGGAAACCCTTCCCTAACGCTCATCTTCAACAGCCCATCACTGCTCCAAAAACTCGCGGAATACCTTAAGGAAACGAAAACCGGGCATCCCCTTCATGCTAACCAGTACAAGTTCCAAGTGCAAGTAAGTGTCCCCGCCCGTAGACCCAAATCTTGTACCCCCTTCTCTTCCCCAAGACCCCCGAGCAGATGTTCGTCATGCGGCCCGTGGGCACATACAGTAGGATGGCTTGACACGAATTTTACAGGGACCGATCCCGCTTAGGGACCATCGGCCCCTTCTCCTTTGTACGTTTCTCCGATTTCCTTATCTCCTTTATCTAGTGATGGTGGATATTTGGAGGAGGAAACGCCGGTACCTGCTTTTTCTGATCGTTTGGCCTTGCCTGTATTTGCGGATGTTGTTTTGAATGGGTGGTTTCTTTAGTTAGTTTTTCTCTTTTTAGGCACGCCATAGTCTTTGACTGTATGCGGATTCTTTTGTAAACTGCGAAGAGTAGTTTAGTAAAATGAAGAATGAATAATCATCATCATCATCTTCATGTTCGGGGTGAGGATGGTCTAGTGGTATGGCTGTCCTGGTGTCATTGTACGGTAACGTGCAAGGTCGTGGGTTCAAATCCCACTCATCCCATTCCATACCACGAATTACCGGTTGGTCGCGGGTTTTGTAGCGTGAGCGAGTTTTCCCCGACCGTACAGGGTTGCCTAATTACTGGTTCAGTCCCTGTAAGCGAATGCAACCAATGATCACAATGGCTATATGAAGGGTTACCCTGACAGCGCTTAGCGAGATCGCTCCTGTGTTACGCGACTATGTCATATGCTCTTAATTGAGTGCGACGCCCCGTCCGTACATCAGTGATCCGAGGGAGGACAAGATAAGTCGCTTCATGTTCTTTCCTTCTCTTCTCTCTTCAGTCTAGAGACTAGCTATGAGTCTTAAGAATATATTCATTCTTAACAACGCTTTAAAACTTCTCTCTCTTCACTACGACGTAGGAAAGTGTATTTGTGGATCCAGACTTAGAACACATTGAGATATCTGAGTTTACTCAGTAATACGTTTCTCTGTTGAGTGGCACTTGCACTTTACCGAGCTATTTTCCCGTATCCGAAGACACCTGCCGTAACACTATATTCTTAAGTCATGGCTAGTGAAGACACCCCTATGCCAGACTTCACTACGGCCCTTGCCCTCTACGATGGCAAGACCCTCACAAAACCTGGCCAAGCGCCCTCAATTACCACGAGATCGGGGAGGAGACTCCTCGAAACAACTGTTGAGTTGGACGAAGCGGGACAGAAGTTTGTTGATCAACATCAGTCCCACATAATCGCCAACTTTGTTGAGCTGGACGCTGCTTTCCTGGAAGCCAGGGACTTCATAGGAGATGAAGCCTACCAGCAGGTCCATGCCCAACTTCTGGAGGATTTCCAGAAACAAAAGGAGGAAATTCAGGGCATTCTCTTCTCGACCATCATGACTTACAAGCAGATGGGAAAGAAACTTCCTCCAGTTCTGGTATCCTTCCCACCAAGGGTAACCAATATACTCCTCAAGGCGATCAACCTCTTCAAAGAGCAGAGAACGGACAACGAGTTCCAGGCCGCCAAAATCAGACAACAACTCGAAGCGGAGTACTCCTACGAAATTGCGAGACTCCAAGACGAGACTGAGTCTCTAAGGAGGGAACTCTTGGCTGCCCATCAAGCTCAGCAGCCTGAGGAGGACATGCAGCTCTTGGTGGAACTGCAAACAGACCTCAACAGGACCAAGGATGCAAACACGGACCTGAACACTGAGGTCATCACCCTCAAAAACAAGCTCCAATTCGCTGAAAAGGAGCTGAGAATAAGAGGGGAGGTCAGCCAGTCAATAACCACCCTCAATAAGAAAATTGAGGAGTTGGAGGCTGACCTCAAGGAAGCAAGGCAGGATGCCGAACACTACCACGACCTCTACAAACAGACAAAGAGGCCGGTAGACTCGGTAATGTCTCCTGTGCACTCGGCCAGGGAGAAAACAGTGGAGTCAGAAGATGTCCCACTCTCTCCGACGATCCCAGACACGGAACCATCCCAACCTCTACACCGAAGGAGTAGGGGATTCTCGAACCTTCCAAGGTTCGGGGAGGCCGGTCCTTCTAAATGGAGGAGGTTCGCGACAACCTCACCAACACCTCCTCCACTACCCCCAAGACCTCGAGAGGAGAAATCTCTCACTAGGGCGGACGTTGAGGACCTACTAAGAGAAGCACTCTCCAAAGTAGTGCCGCCTCAACCTTCTGCTCCCCCTAGATGTGAGACACCACCACCACCACCATCTCAACCACAATCTCAACCGCAACCGTTCAAAGGGCCAAAGCCACCCACACCTGACAAGTTCGGAGGAAAGGCAGAGGACATTTTTAGGTTTCAACTCCAACTAGAAACCTATTTTGTTCTCCAGCCGCAATCTTTTCCCTCCGACGTCATCAAAGTCCAGTACGCCTCAACCCTTTTAACGGTGAATGCGCTGGCTTGGTGGCGGATCAACCACGACAGTTGGACTAGGGCCACTACCAGGTAGGAACATTTCCTGGAAGCCATACGGACCAACTTTGGGCCGTACACCCTCAGGCCAAGCTACATCACGAAGCTCACACAGGCCAAGCACACAGGTCCAATCTTGGAGTTCATCACGTATATGAGAACTCTCAACACTGTGTGCCAATACAACGAGGGCTACCTCAAGGATTGGGTCAACCAGGGACTCCATCCTACTCTTCGGAAAGCGATGGCCACCAGTTACAATCGCAACTATCAAACCACCCAAGAGTGGTTTGACCAAGTTATCACGGTGGGCCAGCAAATGGAGGAAGCCGCCAAAGCCCTAGGGGAAAAGCCATGGCCTCTGAAGCAGGAAACTGTTCCTGCCCCTAAACCAAAAGAGAAGGCCAAAACCTCCAAAGGCAAGGAAAGGGCGGACAAGTCGGAAAAGTCAAAATCGTACTCGCAACCTAACCCCACAAAGCTCCCTTATCTCACAGGGGCTGAGCTTAAGTGGGCCAAGGACAACGGCGGATGCCAGAAATGTGCCAGGCAAGGCCACAAGGCCAACAAGTGCTTTGCCTATAAAAAGGCTGAAGTACCCTCTTCTAAACAACACTCTTCAAAGAGGAAGAGGGATGACAAAGACGACGAGGAATCTGAAACCTCCAAGAAAACGAAAACCGAGGCAGCAGGAAGAGTGGTTGAGCTCCCAGACACCTGGGTTGATGGTGACGACATCCCCATGGTTTGAAGAGCCACAAATCGACGACCCATTTCTTTTGTTGTTTCCTTTGTTGAAGAAGAGACTCGGAAAGCATGTACCCCAACAATTGATACCCAAAATTTCTCTCATTTGGAGCCGGTGTTCCAGGGATTTTCTTAGCCCTGGTTCTTGGTGGGTAGGCCGCTGGTTAAGTGGCTTGTATTCCTAGTGATGATTGATGACCTCATGATTCACGATTATGATACCATGATGCACGAATTCCCTTTCTTTTAGACTGTACAAGTATCTTCATAGATCTTAGTACTTAATATTGAATGCTTGGTTTCTTTTCTTACCTCTTTTGCCTGCCTGAGGATGGCCTTAAGGTTGAAATACGCGGGTCGTATAGCAGTGCTGACATTCTTTATACCACATCGCCTAACGGCTCAAATTTACTGTCTTCCTCACACTGCAATCCAAACTACACACACACACCTTAGGTACTGCGACGTCCGGCTATGACGTTCCCGGGAGAGATCAGGGATCCTAATCGCAGAAACACCATGACGACCATCGCATCCAAAACCGAAGGCCCTAAGCAGGGGAAGTGCATCAAGGTTCCAGTGACACTTCGCTGGCGCACCTCTGTCAACCATGAAATTGTTACCCATTCGGTTACCGCCACTGCCAAACTCGACAACGGGGCTATAGGAGCTCTTATCTCTGATAGGCTCCCGGTTCCCAAACGCAAACGTCAGGTACCCGTCCATGTTTACGCTTATGATGGAACCTGCAAGCAAGAATGGTATTACATGCCGAAGATCCAGATGCAAATCCAGAATCATAAGGAAAACATCGACTTCGACGTGGGACCGACACCTCCGGATGTCGACATCTACCTCCCTGTGAAGTGGTTCCAAGATCATGACCCCACAGTGGATTATGATAAGGCAGAGTTAGTGGGTTTCTACTCTAACAAGTGCAAACACCATCTTGTCAAACCCCGGGTCTCCATGGCTTCGGCCCACGAGATCTTGCAAGATGAAGACTTCCATACCAACACCGCAGTCGTGGGTGGGGGTTTACTAGGGTGGGTTGACACACCCATTAGTCCAACGGAGACACTGAAATGGTGCTCCGCCATGGCAAGGCTACCCTTGGAAGACTCTAAGGAGCTCTTCCTACGTTCCTCGTCCATCAGAACTTCAGACCAAAACAAGTGGGAGCAACTATTCCCCAAAGTTTTCTCGGAGCAGTTAGCATCTCAACTGCCACCTCACCGGGAATGGGACATGAAGTTACCGATGAAGAAAGGAGCCCAACCTCCCTAGGGACCTATCTACAAACTCTCTGAGACGGAACTTAAGGTCCTGAGAGAATACATTGATACCATGCTAAAGGAAGGCAAAATAAGACCTTCCAAGTCCCCAGCTGGAGCTCCTATCCTCTTTGTCAAGAAAGCTGATGGATCCCTCCACCTCTGCATCGACTATCGAGGACTCAACAAAGTCCTCATCGAGAACCGCTACCCTCTACCCCTCATAGGTGAGCTTCATGACAGAATAGGTAAAGCTAAAATCTTTACCAAGTTCGACCTTAAGAACGGTTACAACCTGATCCATATCGCAAAAGGGGATAAGTGGAAAACTGCCTTCCGCACCCGTTATAGGCAGTTTGAATACCTCGTCATGCCATTCGGTCTCTGCAATGCCCCAGCCGTGTTCCAAGAAATGATGAACACAATACTCCGTGATCTCCTCGATGTGGGTGTCATAGTTTACCAGGACGACATCCTCATCTACACGGAAACCCAGCAGGAACACGACCGCCTAGTCAAGGAAGTACTCTCTCAGCTAGACAAACACCAGCTTGCCTTGAAACCCTCCAAGTGCCATTAGGCGGTAGACAAAGTCGAATTCCTGGGATTCATCATCTCGGCTCAGGGGATCGAAATGGCCAAAGACAAAATTGAAATGGTTCTGGAATGGCCAACTCCGAAAACAGTCACAGATGTCAGGTCCTTCCTCGGCTTCGCGAACTTCTATCGGGTTTTCATCAAAAACTTCTCAAAACTCGCCTCGCCCCTAACGGACCTTACCAAGAATGATACACCTTGGAAATGGGGGAAGGCACAAGATGACGCCTTCTCAGACCTCAAGCACCGCTTCACCTCTGCACCCATTCTCTCCCATTATGACTCCAGCATTCCTCTCCTTGCGGAAACCGATGC
Organism: Phymatotrichopsis omnivora; assembly: GCA_016880775.1. Taxonomy (NCBI): domain Eukaryota; kingdom Fungi; phylum Ascomycota; class Pezizomycetes; order Pezizales; family Rhizinaceae; genus Phymatotrichopsis; species Phymatotrichopsis omnivora. The sequence continues at coordinate 13,856 of JABYPW010001228.1, forward strand.
CAGCGACTTCGCGATTGGCGGGGTCCTATCTTATCAGTTCCCCGATGGCTCCCTGCATCCTATTGTGTACTTCTCTCACAAGATGCTTCCCCCGGAGTGTAACTATGAAATCTATGACAAGGAAATGCTGGCGGTCTATTTTTGTCTCTACAAGGAATGGAGGCACTGGTGTGAAGGTTCCCTTTCCCCCGTCTTGGTACTGACTGACCACAAAAACTTGGAGTACTTCGCCACAACTAGAGTTTTGTCATGCAGGCAGGTAAGGTGGATGGAGAAGCTAGGAACGATTGACTACAAAATCGTGTACAGGCCAGGTACCAAAAATACCAAAGCTGACGCACTATCACGATGTGGAGACCACGTCCCTACAGAGGGGGCACCAGAGTGCGAACTCCTTTTCCTCAAACCAGGACAGTACATAGCGGCATCCGAAAGGGTCGCTCTCAACATTCACCCTGAGTTCATCGAGGACCTCCGTCACGCTCTGGTCTCTGACCCCGAAACCCAGGAACTTGTCAACAAGCTTCCGTCTGGCTATGAAATCACAGACGGTATGCTACTTTATAATAACCTGTGGTTTGTCCCCTCACACCTCCACACATCGGTCCTAAAGACATGGCATGATCACCCATCGGCAGGCCATATAGGCCGAGACAAACTTTACGAGCTCGTCACAAGGGATTTTTACTGGCCCACGCTCCGAAAGGACATAGCCGAATACGTCGCAGCTTGCCACATTTGTCAAAGAACAAGGCCAGACGACATAAGGCTTATGGTCAACTTTTACCCTTAGAGCTCCCGCATTGCCCTTGGGAAAGTATCTCCATGGACTTCATCACCGAACTTCCTCCCTCAGATGGCCACACCCAAATATGGGTTATTGTGGACCGGTTCTCAAAAATGGCGCATTTCATCCCCCTCGGCACCAACACTACCTCGAAGGACTTAGCCAACATCTTCGTTCGTGAAATCTGGAAACACCATGGCCTCCCAACCAACATAGTCTCTGACCGAGACCCTAAGTTTCAAGCTTAGTGGAAGGAAACCATGACCGCTTTGGGTGTGAAACTATCACTGTCAACCGCAGCACACCCTCCGCCGGATGGCCAGACTGAACGGCTAAACCAAATCCTTGAGGCCTATCTCCGGAACTATGTCACCTATGACCAGATCAACTGGGCACAACTCCTGCCACTGGCGGAATTTGCCTACAATAACTCGATCTCCTCCTCCACAAACCAAACCCCTTTTTACACCAACTACGGTTATCACCCCTCGCCCGACGCAGTGTCCACAGTCAAAACCTACAAGGGATCCCAGGAGCTCAAACATAACTGGAAGGACGTCCGAGCCCACCTGCTAACCGTTCAACAGCGGGTGGTTAAGTGGTACGATGCCAAACACCTCAAGTTTCCTGAACAGCAACCCAGATCCCTTGTCCTACTGAAAAAGGACAACCTCCTAAACCTAAAACCTTCGAAGAAACTGGATGCCAAATACTCCGGCCCCTTCGAAGTCATCTCCAAGGTCGGACCTAGAGCGTACAGACTAAAGCTCCCTTTTAACTGGAAGGTCCACCCGGTCTTTCATGTCTCCCAGCTCAAACCCTACAAAACGTCCTCGAGGTTTCCTGCACCATCTATTCCTGCACCTGAGATTGACGATGGGGGAGAAGCCTATTATGTGGAAGGCATATCGAAGGTCCGCTTCAACCATCAAAGAAAGAAGTTGGAGTTCTTCATACTCTGGGAAGGATACCCGCACGATCAAGGCACTTGGGAACCACTCGATAACCTGTTAGTAAATGGAGAACCGATCGACGCCCTGGTCAAGTTCCGGAATGACCACCTTAACGCTGAGGATAATGCCAAGAGACCTGAGGAGGATGGGTCAAAGAGAAAGCGGAGAAGGGTTTAGATAGGCAAGTCCACTTCACCCTTCACACGAGAAGCTGATGGTCATAGTCACATCGACTTAAACCACCCCGTCTCAAGGGATAGGATTGTCACCCGCTATATATGGGATGATCTGAAAACCTCTTGCGGCCAGTCTCTCATCAGGACATTGGCCGAAGGAAATGCAACATGCTAACGGCTCTATGTGCGTGAGGGCACGCACCTTTAGGAGGGGTGTAGTGTTACAGCCACGGTACCAAGGGCCCACACGCGATGATGAGTTAGTTAGATGAGCAACTTCTTGTGAGTATACCCTATCCTCTCACGCGCAAGGACCACGTGACGATGGGCCCTGCCTCAAGATGAGTTATATGTGATGCCTCTGATGAAGATGAGTCAGGGTCTGACTCACCCGTCATCCTCTCTCAAGCGTACCTCACATGATCGGAACAACTTGAGTAACTCCTGCGGACTAGTCACCTGCGGTTGGTATGACTCAAGCCGATCGAGCCAGCATCGTGTGATGACGATCTAGACCCGAGATCGGCGATCTGAGCTCAGACCACAACGCTGATCATTTCCGTTATGACTCCTAGGAATGTTACGATCGCGTCAGATGATGAAAGAATGAGTCATGGGATTTCTAAGGGTTTCTTTCGGGTTCTATTTTCTTATGTAATCTCCTTTGTCATAGATGACTCATTTCTCTTGGATGGAAGGGTATTTAAGGATGGTCGTTGGTCACTTCATGTTTGTACCAGGACACTCTACAATACCTTCCTACCCCCTACATTTCAACACGCAGAAACTATCACCAGTCCCGTCCTCGGCTGGATGAGAAGACTGCAAAACAACGTCAACTATGTGCGCCGCCGACCGCACACCAACCCGCGAGCAACTGGACAGCGCGACTTGGCGCCCTGTAGGCACGAACGGTAGTCGCCAGCTGGCGCAACTCGCCCTATTCGCGACCGTGCCCTGTACCGCGTAGGCGGTTGTCTCACGATACCTCCCACACCCCCCACAAGCGATCTCCGATCGCGCCA
>JABYPW010001229.1:0-16790 GCA_016880775.1 Phymatotrichopsis omnivora
GGAAAAGGGTCATGTGGACAAAACAGGTTTTACAGAGACTGCTCTAGAAGGGAGGCAGTGCTCTTGGCGATTGGTATAAAAGAGAAGGAAATCTCGCGGTCCTGTATTTCTTTCTCTTTCTTCTTCACGCAGTATCTTAAGTATACACCTCAGGAATAAAGAGTTATTCCCACAAACCTTCAGCACATTGTTGTCTCGCTCAATGCGCACCTCTTGAGTCCTCTAAAGAGTCGTGTATCTCCTTCCATCCTGATTCACCCAAAACCCCCGATACAGACTGAGCATCAGTTGTATCGCTGAAGGAGTTGTCCTTTACATAGAGACAAAGATACTACTAAGGTAGTCTTTATCAAGCCTATAATATTATAGGTGAAGATACTAACTATTGAAGGTGAGGATATTGATAAGGTATGGTTAGTCTAGCCCCTAGTATCAAAGGCCCCCCTCTGTTTATTCTCTTACTAGTTTATCCTTAAATACACTGAAGGTATATAAGATTATATAAGGACTAACCTTGCTCAAATATTATAGAATTAATTTCATAGAAGTATCTCTTTTCTCTTCTAAAATGGCAAGATTTTACTAAATACTAATTGTACAATTAGTGAAGATTACCTATAATTGTCATAAGCATAACCTCATATTTGATCCTAGACTATACTTATATAGTACACCTATATTACTTATCATGTCATAACTATAAGGTTAACTTTATTAGGTTTTATCAAACCCTATACTAAGCTATCATATACTATACTTAAGTAAGACAACTATAAAGTCAGTGTTCATTACAATGAATAATATTTATCCTAATCATTTACCTTCTCTACTATAAGAGGATTAAAAAAGTTTTATCAGAAATAAATACCATACTTCTTTATCTATACATCAACATAGTGAGAATCTATAGTACCCTATAATATAAATTTTTTTTTAACTAGTATTACTAAATAAATAAAACTTGAAAAAATGACAAAAAGTGGTAAAGCTGAAATGTCTCCATATATTGTTCAAAGAGATATTGCTATCTCTCTATTCATATCTAATTTATTTTTATTTTTTGTTTCTTTTTTTAAGTTATTTTAATGTTTTAATGAATTAACATATCCCATATTAAGAAATGATACTTCCAAAGATGTTGAACTGTATATTCTGCTTCTATGACCACCTTTAGACATCCCCTACACCTATCATAATTCCTTTTTCATCAAGATTAAAGATTTAACTTAGATCAAGGTTAAACAATCATTTCATTTGTTCCAACTTTAGTAAATTATTAATTTTATCCCATTAAAGAAACTACACACAACTTAATTTATCTAAGAAATCTAATAAATATCTGAGTAAGCTCCAGAAGCTCAATTTTTGTCAACCTGCTGAGGGAAATTGGTGAGTAAATCTTTATGACTCTATAACCTGTACTTTCCAATGCTTTGCAACTCTTTTCTCCAACAGATATTCTGCCATTTCGTGCGCCGGGTATATGTAAAGCGGAAATCCCCAATTATCCGGTTCGCATACCATATTTATTTATAACGTTAAAAAATATGCTTTTACTGCAATATATACCTTCGCTCAACAGCGGATTCCTCTGAATAGACCAACTTTTGTTGCTCGCTATGTGCCTCTTTTTTAATTTTTCTTCCAGCGATTCGCGCTTGCAGTGAGAGGAAGAAACATCGTGTGCTTGCGCTGATGTCCTAATTGACGGTTGAAACCCTACTTCATAGGCAAGACATGCACGGCAAATTCATTCTTCAAGATCAATATCGGCGTTTTTTTTTTTTTTTTTTTTTTTTTTTAACGTTTGGTAAACCATAGGATTCATGTACACTATTGGATAATTCCTTTACATTTCACTTTTAGTTATAGCAATTATTTTCATGGTTGTTACATCGTCTTTTCATGGTCATACCGTCATCGTGGGTTATGCGCTACCAAGGTAACCAGCTTCCCGGGGTGACCTATTCGACCGTCACCCCCGTTAATCGTCCTTTATTGCTTGGCTTATTGCAGTATGGGCCATGTATCACATATGTAACAATGGGAATGAAATTACTTTTGACGATAACGTAATACGTGAGTTCATACTACACTGCCCGCCGAAAGAAATCTTATAAAATTGTGCTAAACAACTACCCCCTCCTGCCACCAAAAAAGAAAATAAATAAAGTCAGAGGATTACGGCAAAGTATAACAAAGATGTATCTCGTACAACAAGATCCCCATACTACACGAAGTGGCAAAGCACAGCAGCGACACCGCCGGCGAAAACTGTCTCGATATATTGATCTTCCTTAACGTCAGATGATACCCAATTGCAAGCACCTGCTCCCCATATGCCGTCACCCATGCAACCCGCAATCGACCGTCAGCAGCCATCCGAAATCGCGTTCCAAATCTGCAATCTCCTCCACAGTTATGGAACTCCTTACAAAAGTTATGAACACCCATGCGGGAAGATACATCCGCGCCTCTGGCCCAATATTACCGAGAATCCAGGAAGTTATGTGGAAATTGATAGCGCTGATACAGCAAAGACGGAGTAACGTCGCTACGATGGAATGTGGTTAGCATAAGGGAGAAGTAGGGTAGGATTGACGGAAAGGTGGTCGTGCAGTGGTGGTACCTTTCGGGGTGTAGTGGATAAGCCTGGTAAGGGAAAAGGTCAGAAAGTGGGCTTGTAGGCTTCCAGGCAAGCCTTACCATCGAGCCATGAGGTTATTTATGAAGAGGTAAGAAAGATACGCCGATATGCAGCACTAGTTCAGGCAACTTGTTTTAGCTTCATTTTTTTTTTTTTTTTTTTTTTTTTTACCTCCTGAAAACATTTGTAGTACGATGGAAAATAGAAAGGACGTATTGGGGGACGCACCCAGGCAATGGCTAGCCACACTTCCATCGTAGTACACCTGAACTCTACATCACTCCATATGGCCAGCGCACACTTCGAGATCCCTAGCAGACTCGGGCATATGGATAGCCCACGACATACTATCAACGGGATGTAGTATCGCCGGTCAACACCGAGTATTGATGCCACTCGGGGATGTTGTAAATTTCCTCGCGAAGGAGAATAGGGTTCGCGAGAGCCCTTCTTCCTTGATTCAGGAGCCAGCAGAGCTGTTGGAGCGACACAGAATGTCGCTCCGCAGGTTCTGAACTCTCTTAGAACGGAGAAAATAGCTATTCTTGGGGTAAATGATGCTCAAGGTGCGGTATGTTCGAGAGGGTACAAGGAGTACGCTCGAGACGTAAATTCGAGACGTATATTCGAGATCGTGCAAACTGGAGAAAAGCGATGACGCAGACGTTTTAGCACTTCGATAAATAGAGCGGGAGGCGCAATGGATGAGCAGAGCGATAGAATTACGCAATATGTAGTGGAATATTATTAAACGTGCAATCGCCTCCTATTTGCGAGCTTGAGGGTAGAGATAACCGGCAGTTGACGTACGTCGCTACTGGCATTCAACATCATCGAAGCCGATGAGGCTCAAGAACCCGTGCAACGGGTTCAAGACTTCCCACCTCATGACTAAGAGCATAGAGAGCCAGTGATTGAGCCAAAAATAATTTGATGACAAATCGGAGCCACAACTAATCCTAACTAAAATTGCTGTAGCCATGAAGAGGAAAATTGAAAAGCGTACCCCTAGGTTGGAAGAAGCGATGCGGAAGGCAATTTTACAAGACTGCGATAAGTTCAATCTGAAAGAATTTGTAAAATTGATTTACACTGTATGCAATTAACTAGAGAACTGATAAAAGCACAAATTAGATCTACTCATTGCTAGTTATGCCAGCAAGCTTCGGAGCGTCGCCCCGCTTGGCGCTGGGGCGCAGCCACATAACTCTACTTGTACTCAAATGGCCCTCGCGTCGCGAACTGCGTGGTTACCTTCCCCCCCACCTGTCTAGCGGGGAGGAAGAGAAAGTGAGTGAGAGGGTGAGAAAGCGAGAGAGTGATAATAGCCAGGTGCAGCGATAATAGCGATAGCGATTTCAATTGCGGCGATACAAAGCGTGGAGAAGCTGCGGAAATGGGAGAAGAAGGCGGTTTGCGGACGGTGGAAAATTGGGCGACAGCAGGAAAAGGGCGGGCTTCGGGCATCACAGCACGTAGAAAATTCTAAAATAAATTAATTATTTAATGTTATAGTATTCTGATACTAGTAACAAATTGTAAGTTTTAAACATTATAACTTATAAATTTTATATTATAATATAAAAGTTCCCCAGAACAAACAACTCTATATAAGGAAAGATTCAGAAATATTAAACTCATTATTTACAAATGATCAATTCATAGATTTATCAATAGTTATGGAGTTTTAGTATTACTTAATCTAATAGTCTACTTATCTAGTACTAACCTCTTACCTTTCAAAAATAGGCTAGGTAAGATTTTAGTTTCACAATTTTATCTACTCATATAACAAATTTTTTTGATTATAAGTAGTATATATACTTTTCAAGCTTTTATTTCCATAATCAATTCATGCCACTTATGAAAAAATTAGAGAAACTCCTATTGAATCAATTTTTTAATATAGGATTGTAATACCCGCAAAAAAATAAGAGGACAATTGCTAACTGGTATAGTTGTTCTAGTGTTATTGTGTGGTACAGTACATGTATAATATCATACATTCAAATCCTACTCCCTCTACAACACCATGATTTGCTATTTAGTAATATATTTTATAGTATAAGTAAGTTTTCCTAAACTATATATAGTTCCCTAATTAGGAATTGAGTCTATATAAGTGAATATGACCTATGATCACAATGGCCATGTAAAGCGTTACCATAATAGTACTTAGTAGATGAATGTGTAACCTTATACTCCCTGTACAAGCATTATAGCTAGATTAATACTTGTACATAACCTGTCTATAGTCATAATATGAATAAATACTCACAAAAAATTATAATTTTTGAATTATATTATTTATAACGTTTATATTACAAGTTGAAATGTGACTTAAAAAAGGAATTACTCTATATACATATATTATGAAATATTATAATTATTGTTGTTATATGATTAATTCACAGAGTTTTGATATTGTAAATCTAGTTAGTCATACATTTCAGGCTAAATTATTGCAAGTCAAAATAGCCTCTATAGGGTTTAGATAATATAATTTCATTTTTTTGAGTAGTATTTTTTTCTGACTATAAGTGTGATAACCATTTTTCAATCCTTTTTTCCTATAACTAATTTAATTAAGTTGTATACAAAATTAAAAAATCTTAAATTCAAGGAAATATTTGATTAGGTATTATAATATTTCTACCAAAATATTAGTTTTAAAATATATAAATTCTTGCTATATATTATTAGCTAGAATAAGAATTTCTATTTATATAGTATAATATATAATAATAAAACTATTACAGAAGTAGTAGTAGTAATAAAGATTTTGTAGTAGCAAATCTATAAGGTGATTTCATTGTATGTAACTTAATACAATGCAAAAATAGCCTATATAGTACTGGGATAAAAAAGTGTCATCTACTTATTAAATGTATTTTCTAGATAATAAGTAATATATTTATAGTTCTAACCTTTATTTCTATAATCCATTTACTAACTTGTACATAAAATTAGTAAATCTTAACATTAATGTAATATTTGATTTTATAGTATTATGATACTTATCATAAAATAATAGTTGAAAATACGACAGCTTCCTGTTTTTATATTATAAGCTAAAATTTAACTCAAAAAAATAAATTTCATATCGATAAACTCTATAAAAGATCAAAATTATATATTTTTTTTTACTACTTTGTATAATTAGTAATGATTACAGAGTTTTATTGATGCTAAATCTAATAGACTATTTAATTTTTACTGAATCCATACTATACTAAAATGGCTTATATAAAGCTTATATAAAATAATATCATCTGCTTATCTAATATATCTTTCAGTATTTAAGTATTATGTATACTTTTCAAATCCTTCAATTTATTATTAATTTCCTTAACTTGTATAAAAGATTAAAAAATCTCAAAATCAGTGAAATATTTGATTTTGTATATTGTGATACTTGTAACAAATATCACTTTTGAATACTATAACTTACCATTTTTATATTATAATAGAAAACTTGAATTAATGTATCTATTCCATTGAAAATTTATAAAATAATAATGGAATAGTTTAAATATAATTAGTTTTTAGAATCAGTAATAAATATATAGTTACTGTAATTCTAAAACTAGAAAGTTATTTAATTTTATTTGTATTTATAATGTCCAAAAATAGGCTATATATAGATTAGATAAGTAATCTCCTCTACTTATATAATACTTTCTTTATACTATAAGAGGATTTGATCTTCCCTCACATCACTAATGTATGGATAGGGTATCATACAAACTTAATTACATATAATATAGTCCTATAATATAGGAGTGAATTCACTAAGTGCTATTAGGATAACCCTTCATATGGCCATTGAGGTCATCGGTTGCATTCACTTATATAGGCTGAACCAGTGATTAGGCAACTATGCACAGCATGGGAAAACTTGCTTATGCTATAAAACCCATAACCAACAGGGAAACAGTGGTATTTTAGGAGTGATGTGAGTAGGCTTTGAGCTTATAACATTGCTTGTTACTACACAATGACACCAGGACAGCTATACAACTAGAACATCATTGCCACTCTTTATTCTATAAGTAGTATATGTATTTCTAAAATTCTTCTTTTTAAAATAAATTCAATAACTTGTACAAGCCATTACAAAATCTAAAAATGAATAACTTATTACATTTTGTGATATTAAAATAGTTATATTGAAATGTTAGTTTTAAATAGTGTAACTTATAAGTTTTATATTGTGAGGTAACACTTCTCTTTTTTTTTTTTTTGTTTAGTTCATGTCATAATGTTTCTAGGTATAACCTCTACATTTAACCTCTATATTTATACTGTAAAAATACCTATACCTCTACTACATCTCCAAAAGTAAACAAAATTAAAACTATGAAAATAGTATAGCTAAAAATAATAAGAGAAGAGAAGAATAGAAGCACTAATTCTACTATATAGGTATTATTATTTAAGAGGTAAAGAGAGAAAGTAAAGAAGAAGAGAAATGATGAGAATACTTACTTAAGAAAAGTAATAGGAAGAGAAGTTCGAAGAAAGGTAGAAGTAAGTAGGAGAAAATATTACAAGGGGGTGAGAGAATTAGCAAGAAAACTATTAATAGAAATATCTATCACACTAGTTTTAGGTAAGGGTATATACCTCATAACATTGTACCACTTATCTTTAATAGAGCTTATATTACTATTACCTAGTAGGGTATTCCAAATAATTAGCAGAGTAACCCCCTTTACTAGTAATAGTCTTTATAATATAATAGGGGTAAATTATGTATCGTATTTATTGCTCTATATAATAGCAAGTTATATAGCTATCTTTATAGACTAGACTACAATATTTGCTATTGTGACTAGTTAAAGCATAGATATAGCTTGTGTTATTGATTTCTTTATAGCTAATATAAGGGTCATTATGTTTCTACTATTTATCACAATAGGGGGGGAGGGGGGAATTTCCTTTTATTTTATCTTTATGACCCTATAAGAGGTTATCTAAAAGAACCTCCTTTTAGCATTACTTGTTATATATGATGTAGAATCTAAAGCTAACTGAAGTTGGTAGTATAAATATTTATTACAATAGGTGATAAGTAAAGTATAATACATGATATCGACTATATAATTTATATTATTTTGAGGGATACCTTTATATACTATAAGGGTAGTATCTTTAGGGGGAACTTTAATTATAATACCACTAATATAGGGATCATGGTTCAAGTAGTTAGCTAAATGCCTGTAGAGTAGAGTATTTCCTTCTATATAATTGTTTCGATTATTTTGTTAGAGATTATATATTTTGTAGTATTGAGAGCAAGGGAGTCATAGTTAGCCTATTTAGAGATACTGTTAATCATTATATATGAGTTGATATAGGGGGGGGGTTAGAAGTCTTCAAATCTGGTATCATATATACTAGTGATAACTATCTGAATATTATTGAAAACTACTACATATTGGGAGGTAGGGTAGGTTAAGGGGTTCTGAATATTAACATAGATGATATTATTAAAATTATCTTCATACCTTAGAGCTATTTACCTAGAGGAATAGATATCATCTCTTGAATACCCCCACTGCCTAAAGTATGGTAGGTTAATACTATAGGGAGTACTTATCTATCCTTGATCTATCAATTTCAAATTCCTAGTTTATAGTTTATAGTAAAATATATAACACTCTCTTACTTAATAGTAGTATTCACTTCTAAATTTCTTTAGACCTTAGCAGTCTCTCCCCTCCTACTATAAGGGTTATAAGAAACTGGGAAAAGTTTGATATCTCTAAAATCAATAGACAGCTTAATATAATTTTTATTAAGCAAGTGATACCCCTATCTCAATCAGAGTCCATTTTATTTGAGACTATCCATCAAATCCCGTCCTTACTATAATTAGTATCTCTACTTGAACAATTACTGAATGGTGTAAACCTTAATAGAATGATAACCTTTCTAACCTTAGAATACACTTTTATACTAATACAAGGAAGTATTAGAAACTCTATGCAACTTAAGAAGAAAAATAGGAAGTAAAAAAAAGTTATTTATAAGGTTATAGTGAAGGCTAAGAAGGAATAATAGAAGTTATTCATAGTTAATATAAATGAAGAAGATATATAGGAGCTCAAATAGATAGATATAAAGTTATGGAAAGTATTATAGCAGAGGTATCTGATTATACCTTACTAAGTACCAAATAAATATTACCCTAATAGTGCTTAGCAGATAAGGTATATCCTAATACTCCTATGTATATGACGGAACTCTTCTATGTATATGACAGTACTCTTTTCCCATTACTTTAACTAAATACACTCTTCCCACAGTGGGACAGCTTTGCACTAACTAAATAGGATGGCCTGGCTACAGAAAGTTCCTCCTCTTGACTGACTGAAAAGAAATCCTCTGCCTACACATGCCAAAAAAGAAAAAAATTTAGACTACTATGTATAGAAGCCAACAAGGGAAAAGCAATCGCTAGGTAAACCTTGAAACAATGAAAGAAAAACCTACTACATAGACTATGCAAACAAGTGAAAAATGAAAGAGAAGAGAGAAAGAGAAATGTGCAAACTCCTCCTTGCTTTGCCGAAGTGTAAAAACCCTAGTTCCATCGCAGAAAAATAAAAATGAAGTAAGGGAAGGGAAAATTAAACTCCTCCTATAGTGGTGGACTTGTCCTTTCTACTAGACTTGGCAAGTTTGGCCTGGATCATTGTCATGCAGATTGTTTGCTTTGTGAGGGCCAGCGTAGTGGGTGTATCAGAGAATAGTGTTCTCACAGGCAAAACATGTCAGTTGTTTGCACTTGGCCATTCTGCAGATATATTTGGTGATAGTTGGAGGGCTAGTATAGAGTCAGCAGCAGGGATAGGACTAGCAGTTTTGAACTGGGTGTCCAAACATCGAGCAGTGAGAGTATTGTGTATCAGCACTAAAAGGAATATACTTGATAGTGCAATGTGTTCTGTTAAGGATAGTAAGACCCTTAAGGATCCAGGCCTTATTGTTGTTATTGATAATAGTGATCATGAGTGAGCTGTGATTCTGTTTGTTGATTTTGTAGCGGGACATCAGCCAATGTGGGGTCATGGCAACGGTAACACTGGAGTTATAACATTCGATCTCATGTCAGAGTTTTGTCATCTGTCCTACGGTATTGAGGTCAGCAGCTGTGGGGATACTATGGATGATGTACTTCTTCTATGTATAGTTCCTATTTATTCTCTTGACTTTACAGAACTCGCTAACTGCTTTGCTGATGACGGGTATGTAAGATAGGACTACAGCGGCAGTGACTGTCTCCATTGTGGTGAGAATATGCATGGTGGGGTTATTGTTACAGCATCTCTAAATATGTAAGAAGAAGGGGGCTTTAGCTTTATCTAATGCTGAATTCACATGGTCGCAGATTTGGATATGCCCATGTTCACCGAAGGCTGAAGGTTCTTCAATGTTGAGGATAATTTCACGGTTACGCCTAGTGGGATAGTGTGGGGGAGGGAGAGGGGTAGTCAGGAGGAGATCTTTTTAGGTGACTGGCCCACTCTTCTCCTTCTGTTTTTTGGAAACAACCTGGGCCTAGGTTTGAGTATCCTGTCCGGTTATAGGGCAGGGAGGGAGGGAGAGGTAGTTGCGATTGAGCGGAGTTTCCAAAGATCCTTTACAGTCACTTTTTGTTGTTTCTGAATATCCTTGAGGGACTCAAGGATTTCTGGGGGATAGGGGGAAGTCTCTGCAGCATAGGCTTGGGCTTCAGTTGACGGCGGGGGTGGTCATGACTCCAAACTAGTGACTTAGATAGCGAGGTCTATCTAGGTATTGGTTATGGTAGTGAGGGTTGACTTGATAGAATCTAGCCACTCTTTGATGGCAGGGAGATCTCTTGCAAAGAAAGTGATAAGGTTTGTCTTGTTGTAGAATTTGATAGCTCAGACATGTTGTACATCACTTCCTGTGAAGGTGTTTGTTCCAGCGGTATTGTATCCTATGAGGTTACCGAACTCAGATGTAGCAAGGTATACCTAGATTTTGTGAAGGGCTTCCACCTGTCGAATAACTTCCAGAAGGAAGCTGTCTGGGGAACTGTCTGGGGGGAAAGTAGTGCCAGAGGAGAAGGGTTCATGCTGGGGTATGGGGGTGGGGGTGTGGCAACGATGTGACATTGCTAAAGGTTGTAGTTTGAAATTCCAAATATGTTGTAATTTTAAAGAGTAGTAGTAAGAAGGTCAAGAAGCCTTCTCTATGTATATGACTATGTCTTGCTCTTAAATGATTATACATGCCTTTTCCATACAATAGTTACTGGAGGAATCTAAATTCCTATAGCTTATTAAGCTTATAAGTACAACTTAACAAGAGAGATTAATGACTAAATTTAGATATATCAATGCTAAAGTTATTATAGTATAGCTAGGGATTTGCCTTTAGTTTTCCTAACTACCTAAGCCTATGTATTATCAGTTATAGGGGTAGGTACCTATGGCGCAGTATAAGTAAGCAAGGTAAAGGAGGAGGAAATATTCTTCACTACCTTAGCAGTTTTTGTGGTTTCTTAACATAGCTTTTTTATAGAATCACACAGGGCAAGGTTGATTCCAGTGGGGCCTACTTCAGTTAAGGCTTTGGCATTGGTATTATAGGTAGTAATAGCTTTGAGTTCATTAAAGTAGGCTTTAAGTAACTGTTAGCTAGTAGTAATAGTAGAGAGTGACTCCTATATCTTGCCTATGGAGGTAATAAGGGATAGCAGGGTATAGGATATAAGCTATATAACCTATGATTTTGTAGGTAAGTCTGTGAATATATCCCAGTTCTATTAGTATCAAAGGTGGTTATGGAATTTAAAATGTTAGCATGGTAGTGGAAAAGAACTATAGTTAGGCTGTAGCAATTATATTGAAATACCTCTGTTATTAAAGATATATATGAACTAATGTTAGTTCCAATTCTCAACAATGCATTAAGAAATATTAGAAGCATAGAAAATTCTGATACTATTATAAATAGTAGCTACTTGCTACCATATTTCAGATATAATGGTAGGAGGGCAAATAGGGGAAACATATGTAGATGTTGGATTTTACAATATATTCATAATATCTGTTGATTCAAGATACTAAAGGCTGAGAACTGATAATATAGTGGCTTGTATAGAGGTGCAGAGAGAACCTGTCTAATAAAGGGAATGGGGGGGTAGTATTTATTTCATTTTTTCTTTACAACCCTGAAGGGGTCACCTAAAAGAACCTCTGCTTACAGCTATTTCTAGCTATTATAGAGGTAAAAAGAGAGTTAACTTAAGGTTAGTATCACTATATTCAAGATAAAATACAAGTATATATCCTAAATCCTCCTTAGTTATATGTACTAAACTATAGAGAAATAGGGGTAAAAGTAAAGATCAATAGGGTACAATAATAAATCTAGAGATATAACCAGTGAAAGGCCTAGTATATGTATAAAATATGTAAAGAATTTAAGTGAGAAAAAAAAGAGATATAACTAGGGAATGTCTTTCTTATCTCTGGTAAGGTGACACTTATAACAAATAGAAGGGATTGAGGGAAGAGTAGGAAAGACTAAACAAAACACAAGAAAGAGAAAAGACAAAATGAGAAAACTTAACCCATGAAAGCCAAATATATAAGAAATGTACATAAAATGAAAAATAGTAGCAGATGAATAAATAGTAAGAGGGGCCCTAAGTCTGCATTCCCTCTACCATTAAAGCATGTAAGTTCTCTACTTACTTATTATTATCAGCTAGTACTTTCCAATAAACAAGGTATATAGGTTTAGTGGCAAGGTAAACAGCATTATAATTAGTACTTTCAAGTACTATGTTTCTAAATTTTTTGGTCATCCTTTGAATTTATATTTTGTATTACAATAGTAATGTTAAAGATAGCTAGAGGGATAGTTCAAAGTCATTAGTATAGGGGAAATGTACACTTTAGTTTGTGATAAGCAAAGAAGTAATATTGAGAGCATTCGGTAGCCTTTGAGAAGGTGATATATAGTTTAGGCTTTTAAGTCATATTCAGGATAGAGAGACCTTAGGACATGTAATAGTGGTTATTGTTTACAATAATAGTGATAATGATAGATGAAGCATGTTTACTAACTAGCTTGTCCTTAGAAGCTAGCTAGTAAGGGGTATAGGCTAGGAGTACTCCATGGTTATATATCTTAATCTTATTTCATATAAGTGACATATATTCAAACTCTAAAATATTAAAGGCAGCAGTTGGTACATTGTGTAAAATATACTTCTTATGAACCAAGTTTCAGCACAAACTGGTGATAGTATAGAAGAACTTGCAAACTGCCTCTTCTACAGTAAGTTTATAGACAAGAACTTACTAGGTAGTTATGTTCTCTATGATAGAGGAGAAAATATTCCAGGGGCTATCCTTATAGAGAGAACAGATTCAGTAGGACAATGTGGATTTCTTGTTAACTAGAGTAGAGCATATAGTATCCATAATAGTAATTGGGTTGAACTTAGGGATTTCTCCCTTAAGATTGAAAATGATTTCTGCCTCTTGCTTAGTTAGGTAGTTCAGGGTATAAGGAGTAGTAGCAGTCAGTTTTTGTAATACACCTGAGGCTTTGACATTGTTTTTCTTAATAACCTGTACATAGGTATTATCAGTTACAGGGGATGCTACTTATGGTGTAGCTAGACTAGGGGAAGTGAGGGAGGAAGAGATCTTCTTTACTTTCTTAGCAGTTCTAGGGGTTTCTACCTGTAGTTCCTTGATAGAATCAGAAAAAGTAACATTGACCTCAGTAGGGGCTACTTTAGTTATAGCTATAGCAGCTGCATTGCAGGGGGTGATAGCCTTAAGTTCATTAAAGTAGGCTTTAAGGGACTGTTAGCTACCAGAGAGAGTTGAGAGTAACTCATAGATCTTGCCCTTAGAGGAGGCAATGGAGGGAATAGTATATAGGAAGAATTTTTCCTATGTAGTGTAATCATACAAGTTTAATAATAACTTGACCTATTAAGCTAGAGACAAAGTACATGGTGAGGTCTCTTCCTTTCAAATACATTGTACAAGGTTATACTTCCTAAAGTTAGTAATTGTCTTAGAATATTAAGTACTAACTACCTTATTTCATGTATGATATGATCTATAGGGGGAATAGTTAACTGTAAACACTATAATATTATCATGCTATTTATCAGTGTAAGATATAATTAGCTAGGAACTAATAAGGTAAGGGGTAGTATAAATGTATAAAGGAGCCTATCAAATAAAGGGAAAGGAGGGGAGGAAGGGGAATTCATTTTATTTTATCTTTATAACCCTGAAGCTATTATCTAAAATACTCTCTACTTGTAATTATTTCTAGCTATTATGTAGGCTAATAAAGGGAAGAAAGGTAGGGGGGGGGGGGGGGGGGGGATAATTCAATTTCACTCTTATAGTTATACAAGTGACCATATAAAAAATATCCTCATTCAGGTATTCTAAGGTATGGAGTAATAAGAATATATCTCCTCTAAAAACAACAAAAGAGTAGTGTAAAAAGAAACTAGTATAAATGAAAATAAGTCTATAAAGTCATATCTAAATTAGTAAATAGTAGGGCTTCCTAATCTTCAAGAGAATATAATACATTATATAAGAGTAAAGAGGGACTAAGGAATATAGACAAAGGTATAGGTAATCTATTAACTATTACTATACCTATAAAATTTTTCTGATCTAAAAAGAACTTAAACAGTATGTATGATGAACACATGATAGGTAATGAATGGGAGGTAGTATATATCATGGTGAACTTAGTAGATATCAGACTAGTATATCAGACTAGTATAGCTATATAAAATCTGTATATGTGAGAATATGTTAGTAGTCCTATCATGGTCTTGGATATGTAATTGGCGATTCCTTCAGGTTCCTTTTCTGACTGGAATCTCTTTTCTTGTTGTTTAGGTTATAGTATGTACTTCTCTTGCTTAGTTCTTCTCATATAGTACTCTAGTATACTATGCTAGATAGTTTTATATTATTTATGAGACTGTATATAAGGGTTGTCAGGGTGAGGATAGTCTAGTGCTATGATTATCCTAGTATTATTATGTAGTAATACATAATATCATAGGTTCAAATCTTTCTTATACTACTCCTTGGTACTATAATTTCATAGTCGGTCCTAGGTTTTATAGTATAAGTTAGTTTTCCCTGACTATATATAGTTCCCTAATTACTAGTAGAGTCAATGTAGGTGAATATAACTAATGACTACAATGGCCATATAAGGGTTACCCTAATAGCACCTAGTAAATATGGTAAGGAAGCTAGGGCTTAGTTAACACATTACTAATTACTATTCCCCCATTATCCTAGATTTAATATCTGAGTAGTAGTAATGGTAGCAAAGAGCTAATAAGTATAACAGTAGTGGGAAATCTCTAAATTAGCTCCTAATAGGTCTGCTCAGGCACTTTCAAGCTGTATTAACTTCTAGATACTGCTATTAACTATATATTGTATATGTTAACCCTAGTAGTCCTAAGAAATGTAATTAGCATTTCAACCTAATAGTAGCTTAAGCTATTCTCTAGACTCCTTAGCCTGTTGCTGTATATACCTATATTGGTATCATACTTTTACCTAATAATGAGTTGACCTTTACCTATATTTTTTAGTATATAGGAGATATAGAACCTATGCCTTTGCAGTTAAGTCTATGTATATATCCTAGTTATATAAGTATCAAATGTGCTTAGGGAATCTAAATAAAAGCACTTAGTAGATGAAGGTATATTCTAATGCTCATACATATGTAAATATGTCTTTGCTCTTAATTGAGTATATATGCCCTGTCTATATAAAAGTGACTGAAGGAATCCAAATTCCTATATAAATATGATTAAGTCCAAGGATAGTCTAGTAGCATAGCTGTCATAGAGTTATTATGTGGTAATATATAAAGTTATAGGTTTAAATCATACTTATACCACTCATTAATACTATAATTTCTTAGTTATGTATTTTATAGTATAAGTGAGTTTTCCCTGACTGTACATAGTTCCCTAATTACTGGTTAAGTCTATATATGTAAATGTGACTAATGATCATAATGGCTACATAAAGGTTACCCTAATAGTACTTAGTCTATGAAGGTATTTCCCAATGCTCATATAAATATAACCATATCTTTACTCTTAATTGAATGTACATGCCCTATCTATACAATATTCACTGAAGGAATTCAAATTCTTATATATAGGTGATATTGCTCTTGATAAAGTATAGCTATATAAAGGGTTACCCTGATAGTGGTTAGTAAGTTCGCTCATATATATGTGACTATAGCTTTACCCTTAATTAGGATATACCTAACCTGTCCATATAATAGTGACCGAGGGAGATCAAAGTCTCTTAATTAAGTATACCTACCCTGTCTATACAATAGTAACTAAAGACCCTACACTATCTTCAATCACTTCTGTAGTAACATAGAGTGTAAATGCCATGGACAACAATGCAATTACACAGTGCTTAAGTGCACCAATTGCGATGCTGCCCACCCTGCCAATGATCCTCTCTGCCCCATATATTTGCAAGCTTTGGCTGATAATAATAAGTGAGTAGAGAACCTGTGTGCTGCGATAGAAGAGGGAATAGAGACTTACAGCCCCTTAGTATTTTATCTCACTTTCTGCCCCTATTGTTCCCTTTGTGTAAAAGTTTTTTGAGTTTGACTTATGTTTTCTTCTTTGTCCTTTCGCTGTCCTTTCTCTTTGGTTAGTGTTTCTCGCTTCTACATCAACCGCTCATAGTTGTTTAAGGTTCACCTTGCTGGAGATGGGAAAGGGGTTGCCGAGGCTTCTCTTTTTCATTTTTGCTTAAAGTTCTTCTGCTCTTTTGACATACTGGGTGGTTGTGTTTGTACCAGTCACATTTCTTTTTGGAGTTTTTCTTTCCCCCGCCACTATTTCCTTGTCACCCTATCTCTTCTTTAGTTTATTGTATATAAGTAATGAGGATTCAGGAACAAAACCTGAACTGTAGACTGTGCTACTGACCTTAAGTTAGCTGTCTCTTCACCTCCATTATAGATTTATATAGCTGCATGTGGAGGTTCTTTTACACAACCCCTTTAGGTCGTAAAGATAAAATAAAATGAAGTTCCCCCC
>JABYPW010001230.1:0-16790 GCA_016880775.1 Phymatotrichopsis omnivora
TTGGGTTTCCCCCCCCCCCCCCCCCCCCCACGGATCCGGTCCCTGCCTCCGTCCAGCGAAAAGGATGGCCGCCAGTCAGAGGGAGAGTGCAGCTGCGACGGCGGAGCTGACTAAGAGGGGCCAGATGAGGGCGTCCCGAGAAGGTTAATTTTAGTCTTCGACTCTTACATACATGCATAGTGTACGAGTACACACATACGAATACATAGCGGGTCCACGCACAACCAGTTCGAACCCCTCCCACAGAGTAGTACCCCAGCTTATTTTTTCTTTTTCCTCGCTCTCTCCTCTAGCTTTATTCCCTCCTCTCCTCCCTCCTCTCCTCCCTCCTCTCCTTCTTTCCTCCCTTCCCCCCTCCCCACACAACGCTCCGCACGCTCCATCCCCCTTCCGCAATAGAACCAACCGTAAACAAACACACGCAAACATTCTCTATGGAAGTTTCCTGCTCGCCCAGATTCGTCAAGTCCAGTTCCCACATTTCCGGTTTCCTTTTGCTCCTGCTAGCGGTGGCTCTGCGTCCGTGAATAACTCGTTCGTTTGCTCACCGACGAGCGAAGGGTTTTTTTTCTGACCGTTCACGGACGCGTTAATCTGCTCAATTTCCCAGAAACCACCGCACTCTAGTAGAGGCCCTTGAAGGAAAGCAAACCTGTTTTTCCTTGACATTTTTTCCTGCTACAGACCACCGGATCTTCTCTGCCGGTCCGAGACCGACCGTCTAACGTACCGACGTTGCTCAGTCGTCAAAAACATCGCTGCGTGTAATATTTTTTTTTTTTCTGTGCCGATTCTAGCCGCGGCTGCGCACCTTCCCGCTCGCTGCCCACAGGTTCCTTTTCGTCGTCGCTCGTTTCCCACACGGTCAGGCGATCGCGATGCATGCCATATTCTCCTTCGATCCTCACGATGGTGAGGGTCTGACTGGTAACAGTTCTGCTGTCCCGAACGACATCCAGAGAGAACCTGCATCCTACTCTCTCTACTCCGGAAACCCCTCAAACCACGCCGACCCCTCTGAGGCCCCATCCACTGCTCCACGGAAGCTATCTGGCTTTGGCGGAGGCCGTCGTCGCGCCAGTATCAGTGCCGCCGCGAACGCTTCCGCAGACGGCGGGATCTCGACTCTTGCGAAAGCGGTTGAGGCTGCGAAGTTGAGTGCCGATCCGAAGGTTAAGTCTGGCGCTGGGGGACTCGCAAAATTATTTTCTTATTCCGAGCAGCCCTCTCGAGCAACCAGCGAGGCGGGAGATATCGCGAGTGAACGGGAGGCGGAATCGAAGAGGGGGAAGAAGAAAACCAATAAGCGGAATAAGAAGGCCAAAGGTGCCAATGTCGCCCAGCAACAATCGTTGTTGGCCGATGCGCTGAGGAAGGAGCTTGACGCGCGCAAAACCAAGGAAGTCGAGTTCAATAACCAGAATACTCCTAGGTCCTCGCAGCAGGATTGGGCGTTTTTGAAGAGAACTACGCCATCTTCGACGTCCTCTTCTCGCACTTCGTCTCCGCCACGTGCGTCGGGACTCTCGTCTCTCCTCAGTGCTCACCCCGGCGACTTCGTCTCTGTTATCCCCAGCAGCAACACCTCCGATTCTGACGAGAATGAGCCGAGAGAACCCATCGTTACTTATGAAGTTGTGCTGGACGAAGACTATGCCGCCCGCGACGTCAACTCTCGCCCCACCACGAGCGCCGGAGACGTGGGCATGCGGAAGATGTGCGCAGATGATTTCGAGCAGTTGAAGTGCTTGGGCAAGGGAACGTAAGTTACCTTTACATCAAATCCCAAAAACAAATTGACCGACTGTCAACAGGTACGGCACCGTGCTCCTCGTCCGCCACAAGGAAACCGGCAAGCTCTACGCCCAAAAACAACTCAAGAAGGCCTCGATCGTAGTGCACAAAGAAATGGTCGAGCAGACAAAAACGGAGCGGATGATTCTGGAGTCTGTCCGTCATCCGTTCATTGTCAAGCTGTACTACGCCTTCCAGGACCGCGAGAAATTGTACTTAATCCTTGAGTACGCCCAAGGCGGAGAACTCTTCCTCCACTTGGCGCTCGCAACCTTCTTCAGCGAAGATACAGCCGCGTTCTACCTCGCGGAACTTATCCTTGCCGTTTCCCATCTCCACATGAACGTTGGCGTCGTCTACCGGGATCTCAAACCGGAGAACTGTCTACTTGATGCTGATGGCCATCTGCTACTTACCGACTTTGGCTTAAGCAAAGTGAAGACTGACGGCGCGAAATGCCGCTCCTTCCTAGGAACCCCGGAATACATGGCCCCCGAGGTCCTCAAGGGTGATGGCAAAGTCGAGTATGGTGCGGAGGTAGATTGGTGGGGTGTTGGAGCACTGGCTTGCGATTTGATGACCGGGAACCCACCTTTCAGTATATCTCCCCCCCTCCGTTCCTCCTACCTGTTCTAACAATATATAGCTGGCAACAATAAAGCAAAAATCACCGAGAAAATCCTCAAAGGCAAATTCACCCTTCCATACTTCCTCTCCGCAGATGCCAAGGACCTGATCACCCGCTTCCTCCGTCTCCAGCCCAACAAGCGCCTAGGACACAACATGCCGAAAGATCTGGAAACAATGAAGAAGCACCGGTTTTTCAGAAAAATCGATTGGGCCAAGTTGGAGCGACGGGAACTGGAGCCCCCGATCAAGCCTCTGGTTACAGACCCGGAGCTGGCCGAGAATTTCTCGGTGGATTTTACACAACTTGCCTTGTCGCCGCCTGTTGGGGGCTTCGATGCAATGATGAAAGCCGGAGCAAGGGAGATTGTGGGAAAGAAGGAGGAGGAGAATTTATTTGGAGGGTTTAGCTTCGTGGCTAGTGAAAGTGTGTTGGAGAAGGCGGGGATCGCTATAGGCTTGTGAAAAGTGGAAGATCACATCAGAGATGTGGTCGTTTTATTAGAATGTAGATTATAGCCGTCGCGGAGGGTTTGACGGGCTCAACCGTGGTACGGCTGATTGGTGATTGCAGAGTTGTTTTTAGTTTATAGAATGCAGGTTTTTGGCTTTAGAATCGGTGGTTGGCGTTTGGTAGATAGTGGGGCTCTTTATTCGCCTACGCGACCACTCTTTTGCCCTTGGATGGTTAACGGAATTGGCGTTTCTGGCTTGGGCGATATCGCATTTGCAAACATGCATGGATTTCATTCGTAGGTGCTAAACATATTTTTCTCTCACCACCACGCGAGAAAAAGGACTCTTGGAAACTTGCACACGGTTTTGTATGGATCTCAGGTGCTCGGAATCTACGCTAGCAAGTTATGGTTTAGGTGTATGTTGTAAACGGAGTCTATTCTTCACGTAGAATAGCGTGTTCGTGTCGAGTTTTCATCAGAGGAAGTGGACTCGGCCTCGGTGGCTGCGCTGTTGCCTTCCCAGCGTGCACGCTAGTTAGTCCGTAAAGGGGGGATATTGACGTCCAAAAGGGGTAATATAGAAGTTTGGAAGTGAGGTCCACCAAAAGTGTGTGCAGATCCAAGAGCTCTTTTCTTTAAAGGACCGACCCCCGAAAACAACGGACTCCAATTGGCCAACGTATATGCGAATTCCAATTGGCCCTGGAGCGAAGCGACGGACACAACGGTCGTACTCTATCTTTTTTAGAGGAGCCTGCAGATGGTCCTAATTTAATAAAATAACAAAGTCTTAGCACACCGCTACTACACCGCTACCACACATAGGGACAATAACTAAAGTATACATATTGGTGTTTATCTTCCCAGGACCGTTTTTTTCCTATAGACGGTTGTATGTTGCACTTTCACATGGCGCACCCATCTCAGAGATACGCGTCTGAGGATTAAGGGCCAGGGCAGGGAAAAGGGCGTGGTGGATCATGTGGAGAACGCTATATTTTTTTTTTTTTTTTTTTTTTTTTTGGTGTAATATAATGAAGTTAAAAAGTATATAAAAAAAATTCTTCATACTTCACTATTTTTTCCCGCGCATTCCATCAATTACACGGATTCCAACTGGTCGAAATGTATGTGGATTCCAAGTGGCCTCGGAGCGAAGCGAGAAGCATACAGCTCTTGTTATGTGCTTAAAACCACGGATTTAGAGAAACGGGCCATGGCTGGGATGGATATGTTTGCCCGTTTTATGCTCGGAGCGGGTTGTATGTATTAGGCGTCTGAATAAACCTTTACTCCACCAATACCCAAAGCCTTCATGAGCACCTCAGAACCAAATCCCTTTTGCAATTACGTTTTTTTTTTTTTTTTTTTTTTTTTCACAATTATATTCACCAGGCAAGGAAAGCCCTTCTAATGGGAGGTAAAAATGGCCGGCATGGTCTGCGAGGCAAAGTCCCAATCGATTCATCGGAATCTCTGGTGTATTCTTGGTACGAGAGTACAGTTTCAACGCCCACGTCGATTCCAGACCATTGTCCGTTTCCTTTTCTTTTCTGAGAAGTTGATTTATGAGCCGGTATATCTATGGGCCATCGGTGATAGCGGCAGTGACTCTGCTCTATGAATCGACGATACGAGGTTGCGTTGCGAGAAGATTGACGTTCGGAGTAGTTATGCAGCGTTGTTATTTTTGGATCATGGTAACGTAACTGTGTATTTCAGTAGAGGATTTTACATACATGTACTAGGGACGGTTAGAAGAATTTACCAAGAGACACCAATGCACGCAAATCTCATGTTTGAAATTGTTTGCATATACTAGAGTACTCTTGTTATTTATTTATTTATTTATTTATTTATTTATTTATTTTTTTATTTTTTTCCTACGCGTTAAGAAGTTCGTGATCCCATCTATCACGCCAGCACGTCTTCAAGTTTTTTTTTTCTTTTTCCGTGCATTAAGAAGTCTCCGATAGATTGTAAAGCGGGCCCTAGGGAGGAGTAGTCCCTTCCTTCAAATCAATTTTACAGTCCTATTCCCGATAGGGAGGGAGTGACGAGGCAAGTCATTCAGAGAAGACAGCAGAATAGTTCTGTTCCCACTTATCACCTTCAGAGGTTGAGGAGATGGAAGACCAGATGAAGAGCTCAGTGAATTTGCCAACTGGAGCTCTAGTCATTGTGGTACACCAATGTTAGACAACTCCTTCATTAGCTAGGGTGTCTACCTACCTAAGCAGCCTACCACTGACAGCCTCGGTATTGGCATAGCAGTCATTATCCCTTAACAATTCAAATACAGAAGTTATCTGAATATTAGGCATCATAAGATGGTTCTTGCATTTAGAGGAGGGGAACCCAATAAGAACTACCTAGTTATAATTGACATGTGATTCATGATCTTGGCACTACTTCACTGGTAGGTAGAGGTTCACATCAGGGCCAATGTCGAAATCAATGAGTTTGCAATGGTTGAGGACCTGTATTTGGAGCTTAGGAGTATAATACCACTCCTTCCTATAGGAACTATCATAGGTATAGACATTGACCACCATAGACCTCTTCTTCTTTAGGACACAGAGCTAGTCAGAGATCATAGTACCTATGGCTCCATTGTCCAGCTTAGCTATGGCTGTAATCATATAAACTTAGAGGCCCTCAATAGAATAGGTTTTCCAGTAAAGTAATACTAGAACCATAATACACCTGCCCTAAGTAGGGTCTTTTTTAGCAGAGAGGATAGTTAATATATTAGTAGCAGCAAATATAGCCCCTGATCTCTCCTAGGAACCTCATGGCAAGAGGTTACTGTACATTAGTCTGTAGAGGATGGTTTGTACAAGGAGGAATATGAAATAAGGGTATCAATAGATATAGAAATAGGTTAACATATTTAGTAAAGAATGGTAGTGCTAATTACAACTCCTATCAGTTACTATTATATAGATGGTGTGACAGGAGACTCGTTGAGGATATAGATGCAGGTATAGGCATAGGAAGCTTCACAAGAGGGTATTACTAAGTTAACTCAGATATCTCAACTGGTAAGTTATTACTGCTTATACTTTCTACCTTTATCGAGGAGTCAAGAGAAGATAAAGAATTTATCGAAGAAAAGCAAAATATATTCTTAAGGCTCAAAGATAGTACAAGACTTTTGATGATAGCTAGAGAGAGAAGGAGAAGAAGAAAAAAAATACATCACTCATCCACTCTCTCTTAAATACCCATTTCCGACTGAGTAGCTACAAAGAAACTTTTAGAAAGTATTACAAACACTGATTTTATAGTGGCGTTACCTAAACTATGAAAGGGCTATACCTGATAGTTGTATAAGGCTTACATAAGTTCATATAGTATAGCATGGCATAATAGAGACCTTGACGAACTTGTTTAAAGTCAACCTAATAGTTATGGCATGATTAGCTATAGAGGTAATATACAAGTCTTATCGAAGATTGAAGAGGAGGTTAAACCTATGATGATCACAGGTGATCTTTACTAAGTCTATCATCAGTGTTCGGCATAATCATGCTACCTTAAAAGGAACCTAAAAGAGACACTTGCATGAAGTTGCTTCTATAAGGTTCAAACAATGTCATTCCTTATCTAACTGGATGCATATACTGGTGTATTTAAGGAGCATGATAAGAGGGGGCTTGATGAAGCCCACCTCAAGGGGATCTCGGGTAGGCGATACTGTGGGCTTCATGAAGCCTACCTCAGTGTTATCTCCTTCCTTGATACCATGGGCTTATTGAAGCCAACCTCAGCGGTATCTCCTTCCTTGATACCATGGGCTCATCGAAGCCTACCTCAGTGGTATCTTCATCTTCAATACCATGGGCTTCATGAAGACTACCTTAGCAGTATCTCCTTCTTCAATACTGATGGGCTTGTTGATCTTGTAGCTTGGCGTAGCAGTGAAGGTCTCATTCTGTAGAACATGACCCCGAAGGTGAAGACTATGTACCACATACACCTGTGTGTGTTCGCAGGTTCAACTCCAGTGTAAGTCAACTAACGAATTACCCTGCTGGGAATCATAATTGTCTTAGGACTGTAGTAATTATAATCGTACTACTGGTGGTGATATCCTGAGCTCTGTATTTCACTATGGGAATTTCTTAGTATATGCTAGCTACTTCTAATTTTCCTCTGTTGCAAGATTCTGCCAGATTCTACCAGGTTCCTTTCCTTGATACCATGGGCTTACCGAAGCCTACCTCAGCGGTATCTTCGTCTCTAATACTGTGGGCTTGCTAAAGCCTACCTCAGGGGTATCTTAGTCTCTGATACTATGGGCTTACCAAAGCCTACCTCAGTGGTATCTTCATCTCCGATACCGTGGGCTTACCGAAGCCTACCTCAGCAGTATCTTTATCTCCGATACCGTGGGCTTACCGAAGCCTACCTTAGTGGTATCTTTGTCTCCGATACCATGGGCTTACCGAAGCCTACCTCAGCGGTATCTTTGTCTCCAATACTATAGGCTTGCCAAAGCCTACCTCAGCGGTATATTTGTCTCTGATACCATGGGCTTACCGAAGCCTACCTCAGCGGTATCTTTGTCTCTATCCCTATGGACCTAACTTAGGCTACCTCTATGATGACCTTCTTATGATCAACAAAGTTCATCATTGGCATCACTGATCCTCATGCTTAATGAAGCAAGATACGGGCTACTTATTATATTCATTATCTTACCCAGGCTTGTCAAATCTGTCACTACCTCCTAGTGGTGGTGACCGGTCTTGTATGGGGAAATCCGTACCTATTGTATAGTGATTTGCCTCTCTTCTATTGTCTTTTTTATCTTGATGATGGATTGAAGGACTGAGTTATGTCAATGGTTTTCTAAAGACCAGAACGTACTTCTCAGCTATATAAGAAGGGGAATGGTCTTTACTTGATGTTGATCAGGCAATCCAGAGGGTAGTATAGCTATTCATATGTATATAACCACTCCCATTGTTTATTAAGATAAGTGGTTCCTTCATCCATCTGCGGTCAGAGAACTTGTATTAGAGGAGTAACAATTCTCAAAGTTGGATCTCAGATAGAGATTGGTACACTGTATATGATATTGAGGATTGCCTAGTTTGAAAGTTCCTGATCCCCAGCCTTTGTCTCTTAGGTAACGGACCTCAAGAAGCAATTACTCTCAAGTTGGATCTTGGATAGAGATTGGTACACTATACATGACAAGGAGAATTACCTTGTAGGTAAGTTATCTGATCCTCAGCTCATGTCTCCTAGCTGATTTAAGATGTTGGGTAGGATAGCCAACTGGCACATAGAACTTATAGAGAAGTTCCTGTAACATAAAGGAAAAGAACCCTATCGAAATATTCTATCAAGATTCGCATACTCTTTTATGATTCCCTAGAAGGAGATCAGTTTCATGACTAGAGAATCGGAGAAAGGTTTGGTATGATTGTTTAGGACCTTCAGAGAAGAAACTCTTCAAGTCCTGTCCTCTAACAATGCGACCAATCAGCATATCATGATGAGATTAAGGTAACAAGCCTTGTCATCGATCGTCTGAATCCAATCTCATGTATGTCGTGTTATCAATGCCTCATATAGCTTAGTTAGGGCTCAGTGGCGACAACACTCATCACTTGGTTCTGTGGCTCATGAGATGATCACAGGTTCTGACATACCTTCTAGTTGACCTAGAACAAGTTCCACACATGTCCTAGTACCTGGGTAGACAACTTGGTACAGTCATCTGTAACAGATGGGGCATGTATACTCAATGAAGAGCAAGGATATAGTCATATACATAGGAGTAATACTTGCTAAGTACCATTAGGGTAACCCTTTATATGGTAGTAAAGAATAGTAGTCTGCTATATGACTAGTATATTTTAGCTCTATACAGGCTATCCTTAAGCAAAGAGAAAAACACTCAATTAAGATTAAAGACATAGTTACATATATATGAGTGTCAGGATTTACCTTCATCTGTTAAGCACTGTTATAGTAACCTTTATATAGTATAACTTATAGGTATCATAGATATTAGCTACTGTAGATAGCAGCCTATACAGTAAAAATAGACTAATAGTGTTACAGAATACCATATCCATAGTCTTCCCAGGTACTAGGACATGTATAGAACTTAGTTCTAAGTCAATGAAAGGGTTATGTCAGAACCTATGAGTATCTCTTGCCTTGAGTTGAGCTACAGGACCATATAATGAGTATTATCACCACCAAGCTCTGACTAAGCAAGGTAAGGCCTTGACAATATAATATACATGAGATTGGCTATGCATGATTGATGACAAGGCTTATCACCTTGATCTCATCATGAGATACTAATCAGTCACATTATTAGAGGACATGACTTGAGGAGTTTTCTCTCTAAGAAAGTTATAGATGATCTTACTAATCCATAAAGATAATTTCTGATTACATCTTGATCTTCTTCTAGGAAATCATGGAAAAGTTTGTAAGGAGTTATAATAGATTATTTCGATGGGGTTCTTTCCTTTGCTTAAACTCCTCAGTTGTTCTCGGTCAGAAGTAGGTATTTAGGAGGGAGCGGATGAGCAATGTTTTATGTTTTTTCTTCTTCTCACTAGCCTTTATCTCAAGTCTTGTACCATCTTTGAGCCTTAAAAAAATATTTTGCTTCTCTGCCAAAAAGACATTAATCTTCTCTTGACTCTATGATAAAAGTAAAAGTACATGTAGTTATAACTTACCAGTTGAGATATCTGAGTCTACTCAGTAATACCCTCTTGTGAAGCTTCTTATACCTATACTTGTGTCGATATCTATTATAAGTCTCCCATCACAAATAGGTCTAAACAGCAGTACCTTTATAAGAAAATAAGGAAATTTTAATTCAATAGAACTTCAAGGAAATTTCTAATGTATAACACATTTCTTAATCTAACTTCAAAAGGAAATAATATGGACTTCAAGGAGAAACAAATAAAAATAGGAGAGGTAGTATAAGATGCCACTTAGGAGAGGGGAACCTTATACTATTAGGATATTATCCCTATCCTTCCAGTTATCTAGGAGATCAACTACTTACAATGCTAAGGTAGTCTTTTACCACTTCAATGGGGAGGAGTTCCTGTTATCCTTAGCCTTTCTCTTAGAGGAGGTGATCTTGATAGAGGAGATAGAAAACTTCCTTGTTAGGTAGTAGTCCTTAGCAGTATAGTACTTGGACAAGTAGTATAGACAGGCCCTATTCTTTTTAGCCTACTCCTTCTCTTCCTCAGTAAGTTATAGAAGCTTCCCCTTACCTTAGAAAGAGGACCCTAAGGGATATTTGGTATCCTAGGTCTTTTACTTAGAAGGAGCAGACTGTTGCTATAAGGGCTTACAGGTCAAGGGTTATCCCTTCTAGGCTATATGAAGGTTACTGTGATGGTGCTTAATGAATGAATGTATATACCTGATGCTCCTATATATTCAACTGTATCTTTGCTCTTAATTTAGTGTATATACCCTGTTTATATAATAGTGACTGAAGGAATCTAAATAAGAGGGTTATCCCTTCTATGACTTACGCTATATAAAGGTCACCCTAATGGCATTTAGTGAATGAAGGTGCATACCTAATACTCCTACAATATGTGATTATGTCTTTACTCCTAATCGAGTGTACATACCCTGTCTACATTATAAGTGATTGAAATGGGAAGAGCATAAC
The DNA here is from genome assembly GCA_016880775.1 of Phymatotrichopsis omnivora. Classification (NCBI taxonomy): domain Eukaryota; kingdom Fungi; phylum Ascomycota; class Pezizomycetes; order Pezizales; family Rhizinaceae; genus Phymatotrichopsis; species Phymatotrichopsis omnivora. The sequence goes on from JABYPW010001230.1 coordinate 10,561, forward strand.
ACCTTCTAGGATTTATGGACAGGCCTCTCTCTCTTGTTCTCCTCCCCCCACATTACAATTACAATGAGCAGAAACTATTATCAGTACCACCTGAGCTGACAAAAATACTGTACCTACCAGTAAAGTACAATGATGTTTTAAGTCAATTGTCTACTACCATACCCCCCCAAATGAGACCATGACCCAGTACAGTGATAATATCCTGTAGGAAGGGAATGGTATTCACTATACATAGGTTTAGAACCCCCACAGTATAATTCACCTTATTCACTACCGTATCCTACATTATATAGGAGAGTCTCATGATAAAATGCAACTGTCAAATGAAGTACTTTGACTCTATAGTTCTCAGAGGTCCTAGGAGTAGTGTACAGGCTACCTAGAACTATAGCTCAAAGGAAAAATCATGCCACCAGTTTGGATAATTTCGAAGACCTAACTTAACTGACTAAGCTGAATAGAATAGCCAACCCTAGAACTTCCTAAGTAAGAAGTGACTATAAAAACTACTCACCTGTGAACAGAGGTTGCTGAGCTGACTGTCCCCCCTTCCCCTATAAGTGAAATAGAAGTGACTACTATAAGCCTTGAGAAAAGTTTATGGTCAGGAGCAGTGGAGGATTTCTTTTGTAGTTAGAATAGGTAATGTGAGTAGCAGGAGTGGAGGATTTCACTGTCTTTGGTAAGGCACATTTCTGGTATAGAGGATTTCTTTTTATCTGCTGCTCTTAGTCATGTTTTTGCTTTTAATTAAGTATACATATTCTGCTAGAGATAGGTAGATGTAAAACTCCTAAATTGGGAAAATAAGTATATCTAGGACTTATGGATAGTCACATAGGTATCCTCCATAGACAGACTAACCTGAGCTAGTTTAGTAAACCAGGTCTCAGTGTCTATCTTATCTGAGGTTTAGGCTACTATTACTATCTACAGATCCTACTTAAGGCCCCTCTTAACCTATACTTATAGCTTATCATTAGAATATATAATAACTTGGTTAAGAGCTTTCATGTAGGTAATGAAGAAGAGGATGCCTGTGATAGAAGACTAGTAAAGGATGTATTGCAAGTGTTAGTACAAGAAGTTTTACAAGAGGGTATTACTAAGTAAACTTAGATATCTCAACTAGCAAGTTATAACTGCTTATGATTTCACTTTTTATTGCAGAGTCATTCAAAAATAAAGGTCTTAGGAGAAAATCAAAGTATATTCTTAAGGCTTTAAGATGGTACAAGATTTGAGATGAATGTTAAAGAGAGAAGAAGAAATATAATATATTACTTGCAATTATGTTCCCTTGGTCACTATTATATAGATAGGTCAGGTTCACCCAATTAAGAGCAAGGCCATAGTCACATACATATGAGTGATACTTGCTAAGTACTATCAGGGTAATATTCATATAGTTTATAACACATTACTTATCCACTCCCTCTTAAATACCCAATTCCAACTTAGAGATTACCTAAGAAATCATAAAGGAAAAGAACCCCATCAAAACATTCTATTACATATTCTCATATGCTATAAAGAATTCCCTAGAAGAGGAATGTCTCTTCCCATAGTCACTGTGAAGTAGGTGGGGCATACCAGTACAATTAAGGCCCTATGACATAACCATGTAACTAGGAGTGAACTTCGCTAAGCACTATCAGGGTAACCCTTCATATAGCTGTTGTAGTCATCAGTCGCATTCACTTATGATAGATATGACAACAGGCTAAATTCACTAAGCAAGCCTAGGTTAAATCCCTGATTACCCTTCTCAGGACTATTGCACAGTTAGGGAAATTAGCTTACGCTATAAAACCTGAAACCAACTGGTAATTCATGGTATAGAAAATTCCTTAGAAGACAATTATATAATAGATTAGGAATCAGCTCATATTCTGGTAAGATTATCTATGCCTTTTCACAGGGGCTACCTTATAAGGTCATGTCCTCTGACAATATAGCTAATTGGTATATCATGATGAGATCAAGGTAATAAGTCTCATCATCGATTACATACAGCTAATACCATGTATGTTATATTATCAAAGCCTAACTTCGCTTAGTCAGAGCTCAGTGGTAACAATACTAATTACATAGTCCTATAGTATAACTCAAGGGAAGGAAAACTTACAGATCCTGATATAACCTATTTATTAACTTGGAACTATATTCTATGCATGTCCTAGTACTAGGGAAGACCACAAGAATAGTGTTCTATAATAATAACTTTTATTTATCTGGCAGTAATCCTATAGTAGAGGGTAGGTAGCTTAGGTATAAAGGCTCTGAAGTACACCTTGAGGGTGTTAGTGAAGTCCTCCTAAATGACGTTAGTGTTATAAACACTGATTTTATAGTGGCATTACCTAAACTATAAAAGGGCTATACCTGATATTTGTAAAAGGCTTACATGAGTTGCTATAGTATAGCATGGTATAATAGAGGCTTTGATAAACTTGTTTAAAGTCAACCTAATAGTTATAACATGATTAGCTATATAGGTAATATGCAAGTATTATCGAAGATCAAATATGAGGTTAAACCTATAATGATCCCAGGTAATCTTTACCAAGTCTATAATTAGTGTTTGGCATAATCATACTACCTTGGAAGTAAACTGAAAGAGATACTTGCATGAAATTGCTTCTATAAGGTTCAAACATTGTCATTCCTTATATAACCTAATATACATACTAGTGTATTTAAGGAGGAAAAGGATAGGGGGGCTTGATAAAGCCATCCTCAGTGGTATCTTCATCTCTAATACTATGGGCTTGACAAAGCCTACCTCAGCAGTATCTCCGTCTTCAATACTATAGGCTTAACAAAGCCCTCCTCAGTGGTATCTCCATCCCTGATACCATAGGCTTGATGAAGCCTACCTCAGCGGTATCTCTATCTTCAATAACATAGGCTTAACAAAGCCCTCCTTAGATTTATCTTTATCTCTGATCATGTGGGCTTGATGAAGCTCTCCTCATTGGAATCTCAGTCTCTAATACCATGGGATTGATGAAGCCCTCCTCAGTGGTATCTACATCTCTAATACTATAGGCTTGACGAAGCCCACCTCAGTAGTATCTATATCTTTAATACTATAGGCTTGACAAAGCCCTCCTCAGCAGTATCTTCATCTCCGATACCATTGGCTTGACGAAGCCCACCTCAGCACTATCTCCTTCTTTGATACTATAGGCTTAATGAATCCCACCTCAGCAGTATCTCTGTTACAGGAGGTGTCTCTTGATGTCATGATATTTCAGTAAAGTGTAAGTGCCACTCAACAAGGCCTGTATTACTGAGTAAACTCAGATATCTTAATGGTTCTAAGTCTAGATCCACAAATACACTTTCCTAAGATGAGAGCGAGAAGATAGAATAAAAAAAAAAAAAAAAAAAGTTCATTTCCTAGAATACTACCTATCTTCCTATATACATAGCCTAATATTCAATTAGTTACACTATAATATCCTTTATTAGATAAGGCATATGCTGTACTACTGACCTATTCTCTTTAGACCTATTTAGAAAACTCTTTAATTTCTCTTATAAACTCTAGAACCCCTTAATCATAGTATAATCCCTCCTACTAGATGTAATATACTTTTCAATATCTTTTATCTAAACATTTATCATCTTCTTTTCTACATAAGATACTATTTCATTATCATATACACTGATACTAATGTGATAGATTTGGTATCCTAGAATCCTTGCTAGAGTTCTCCTTTAGTAGTAGTAATGGTAGTTATAATGTTATAATGAACTATCTATTTACTAGTTTTAAACTTTGGGGTGAGGAAGCGAGGGCTCAGTTAACACATTACTGATGACTCTTTCCCATTACCATAGATTCAATATCTGAGTAGTAGTTAGGGTAGTGAAGGGCTAATGAGTGTGATAGTGGTGGGAACTCTTTAAACCAGTTCCTAAGGGGTCTGCTTAGGCACTTTCAAGCTCTAACAAAGGCCAGACACTGTCCTTAGCTCTATTAGGTATAAATCAACCTTGGTAGTCCTAAGAAAGGTAATCAACAGTTTAACCTATGGGTAGCTTAAGCTAGCCTACAGACTCCACAGCCTGTTACCATGTCTACCTACACAGTATTACACTTTTACCTTAGTAGGGAGTGGACCTTTACCTCTACTGTTAGTATATGGGAGCTACAGAACCTAGTTTTTGCAATTAAGTTTGTGTACATGTCCCAGTTCTGTAAGCATCAAAGGTGCTTAAGGAATTCAAAAGTCTAGTTTTAAACTTTGACTCGAGTTTATTAACTGCATGTTAGGTCCTCTCTGGTTATCCAAAATAGGGATACTAGTTGTGGTGAGACTAACAGCAATAGTGAATATATGAATGGAATAGGAATGAAGAAATCATACAAGAGATATGACGTTTCATTAGTAGTACCCCCCAAGACTTTTCACCCATATAACTAATTATGTATATGGAGCGTATGGATAAACACCGCCACACCAGAGACCGAACAACGTCTAATCTCCTTAATTATCGCGCGTATGCATTTGCCGAGCGATAATTATGGAGATAATTATGAGAGGCTTTTATTTTGAAAGTGGCAAGTGAGATTCATGTGCATTTAATTAGCGAGCAAAAAATAAATAAAAAAATAAATAATAATAATAGAAAAAATGGGGAAAAAATGGGGGAAAAATGGGGAAAAAATGGGGAAAAAATGAAATGAAAAAGAAAACGAAAACGAAAACGAAAAAGGAATTCGATTTCATCGTGAAGATCTTCAATAATGGATTTGCTGCCTGGATCGGTTCGTCTGATATCGAGGTTTTCTGAACTTTCTGCACAATATTGTAGACATCTTTTCTGGTAAGGGTTTCCCCCCTGCTGCATTAACAGGTCCTTCAGCTATACTGTTACCCCTCATAGCATTAATGATAGATTCAGCAAGGTATAGTTTCTCTGCTTCCGATTTTGCGATAAACTTGACGAATTCGTTCTTTTTCCGTGTATCAGAATTTTCTAGGGTATGACCGTCCGGTAAGCCAGAATCGACCTCACCTACACTGTTATATGCTACACTCCCTTTTCTCTCGATGGTGACATCGCCAATTTTTTTTTTTTTTTTTTTTAACTTTTATGCACACTTCACACTGCCTTGAAATATGAACTGTTGTTCGTCGCCGCTTGATTTTTGGGCTGGATTCGTTAGCAGGTTGGCGGGTGGAGGACTCTTTGGCTCTTACGGAAACGGCACTCATAATGAAGGACTTTAAAATCTGAATTTGTTGTTTTTTTGTGACTGTAAACATTGCTGATTAACGGCCACCATGTTTCAAACAAATCAGCTATTAATATAACTGGCTCCGTAAGGTTGAAAAGAGTAGTACGCATGCGAATCACGGGTTGCGGCTCGGCCGGCAATGATATAAGGGAGGACGAGATGGTGGATAAAATTTGACTAAGAGTAGAACAGGTATGCGAAGACGGATTTAAATATTAGATATTGACGAAAGTTATCAGAGGAATCAGTGTTGAATTTTCGGTTTAGATAGATGCTCAAAATAGAAAACATTGGTGATGGGTAATTAGAAGTGGGGAAGTATGTACGTATAACTTATAGCTATAACTGTGGTTCAATGATTGAAATGTCTTATATTTTTCAGTATTTATTTATATATATATATATTCTCCGAGAGAAAAAAGGCCTCCGAGTGACTGCCCGCGTGCTTCACACAGCTCTCATCTTTCTCAAGTCATCTTTTTTTAATTTACAAGGCTAGAGAGTTTTCCTTCTGCGTTAAGCGTTGTTGAAAACTTGCAGAATCCGGAATTCAATTTGGTTTTTATTTTTATTCTTTGCTATATATGTAAATCATGCTTTCCACTTTGAAAATAAAAGTTTCTCCTATCTCTGTAATCCCCGCACCGCAAACATGCGATATACGAGTAGATATCTCTGGTGTGGCAGTGTTGCGCCCCATGTTCATGATTAGTCATATGAAGTGAAAAGTCTAGGGGGTTGCTGCATCAGATTTTGAGTAGGGAGGAGAAAAATTTGGTAATGGAAATGCTTCTTAGGGTTAAAAGCAGATATGGCGTAAACAAGCTCACATGGCCAAGTTGGTAAGGCGTCGCACTCGTACTATGTTCGGTTGTCCGTAGGTAAACAATTGAGCAAAGATTGAAATGCGAAGATCGGGTGTTCGACTCACCCTGTGAGCATTTTTTTTTTTTTTTTCTTTTTTCTTTCTTTACTT
>JABYPW010001231.1:0-16788 GCA_016880775.1 Phymatotrichopsis omnivora
TTTTTTTTTTTTTTTTTTTTTTTGCTATGTACCTAATGTCCATATTATGGGAACGGAAGTAGGATAATGCTATGAAGTGTGTGCCAGTGGCGAAAAAAAGGGAGTGAAATGAAAACAAATATTAGATTAATATTGAAGGTTATGGCTTTGAAAATTGAACTTATAAGGCACGAGGCTGATGAGTACCTCCTAAACATTGCTACCGGTGACGTACTTTATAACTTGACTGATCGGCTTCAACGCTGAAGCGCTACAAAGCTAGATTTCAATTTTGTTTCGTGGTTATTCTCGACCGAGACAGCCGCAGCCGAAGTCAGCAAGCAAAGTTCCAAAAATCCCAGGATATTACTAGTACATACCCACTCTTTTTTCACCTCGCTAGCCACGGCTCATCCTAAAAGCTTCGGTCCGGAATAAGCTCCGACCATCCATAATCCCCCCACCTCTAATCCAGGCAAAGGAGAGAAAGAAATCAACAGGCAGCGAAACGTCACCTATTCCACGGTCGATACGAATATCTCTCTCTCATCTCTCGCCTATTCCAGCCCATATCTCTTCGCTCCGCTCTCCACACACTGGCATGTTCGGAGCTATCTGCGCGGGGCGACCCGGTACCTCTCCTACCACCCCGCCAAAATCCCCACTAACATCCCGCAGTCCAAACCAACCTCGAGCCCGTATCCCCCACACAATTCGTCTTCCGCATATCCCTCCTCCCGACGTACCCCATCAACCACATCGTCGTGTTCCTCCTCCCGGACACCGTCCTTCCGCCGACACACTCCGCCACGGTGCATATCCAATTCCCGTTGAAGCCGTTTCAGCTCTTAGGTGCCATCTCCAGCGACAAGCCCTCAGCGATCTTCCGGTTGCGAGACACAGCAACGGACGTGGCTGGAACAGGGGAATTGATCCTGGGGATTTCGGTGGAGCCGAACGAAGCGGTGATGGCGCAGCTGGCGCAGCTGCCGAAGAAGGAGGAATTGGGCATGGCAGTGGTTAAAGCCCCACCGTCGACGGCTGTGCTCGCCAAGAGGATTATCGCTAATGCGTTTAATTATTTGAGCTCGTTTGCGGACGAGGCGGGCAGGGTCCCGCTGAAAACTTTCCAGGATTGGTGGAGCAAGTTTGAGAAAAAAGTGGAGTATGATCCGAGCTTTCTGGAGAGGGATGAGCTGTAGGCTGGTGGGTGGAAGGTGGCTTGGAAGAGAGAGGATTTTCCCGGATGGGGGATTTTGCGAGGAAGAGAGGTGGGGGGCAGGGGCGGGGAGGTGGGAAAATGTATTATTAGGGAGTACCGTTTTTCGTTGTATTGTAAATTTCTGAATGTGGCGCTGTGTAAAGACCAGAAATGTATAAAATTTTTTTTTTTTTTTTTCTTTTTTAAATTCATTGTTTCGTATATTTTTCCTTTATCGTACAGATGTACTCTGCGCTTAGATACTCCTATTTTTCTAGATACTTCTAGCAAGAGAATCTCGAGTGATAAAACATGACGTGTTCTCGGATAACTTACTCACGGAGCCCTATACACTCCCAGATTCAGTAATATCTCCCGGCTTTGCACTTTTGCCAAGGACCATTTGTGCTCGAACCCTCCTAATAGCAATTACGCCTTCCTTAATCCAGGTTCCAGTTAACGTATGTCAATCCCTTTTGCATGCAACATGCCATGAGCAACTGACTAAAATTCCCAAACCAGTTCCGAGAACCTATGGCAAAGACTATCAGATGTGGAAACATAGAAGGATGTAGCGCGATGAAAAAAGCTTGATATTAATATGGCACATACGAAGTTGTCGTATGAATGTGGACTACGAATAGGTTGGGGGTCAGTGGACCATATTTACTTGATGCGTGATGAGTCTTTGTAGGCATTGCAGGTACTGAGATTTAAAATAAACTATATTTTCCCTTCTCCTCCTCCTTCTCAGTAAATTACGGTGGTTATTATTATGAAATTCCAAATCATCAGTGCACTGAGTGACAATTCATGAGCCTATGATGCATGCGAAAAGGTCCTTGCATTGATCAAGCTCATGAAATATTATTAAAGAAACTCGGATAGGGTTTGGTATATGGTGTACTTTCATCTATCTTAAAATACTCTGAGAAGGGTCTTTTGTTATAACTACCTCTATTGCTATTTGCAACAAGGTAGGTAGAAAAGGAAAATATCATTTTCTATACAATTATTGCAAAATTCCCTGTTAATATACATGTGAAGTGGTAATATCGAGAAATAGTAGCCTTAGCATTGTATGTTCTTACTGAGTATATAAGCTAAAACATTCCTTTAACTTCTCTATTACTAACTTATTATCTATCCAACCTTTTGCAGAATATGCAACTAGCCTGCCCTGATTGTTCAAATTTACTCTATTCAACTCCTTCATGAATTATAGAGGGAGGAGGGGAAAACCTAGTGGTCTATGCAAACTCTATCATTTCCCACAATCTTACATAATATAAGTATTACTGTACTAAACTTGATAATTAACTTTTGTCTCGATAGCTTAACTAATAAGGAAACCTGTTTCATACATATAAAACCTTAGCCTGATAGAAGGTGGTGTATACTAAGAAGATAGCAGAGTATTTTAAAAGTAGGTTTTAATAACATGTGCATAACTTGACAAATTTTGAGTATTATTGTTGGAGATATTTACGTAAAAGAAGGAAATGCAGCGTATATAAGTAGTTTTGTTCATGGTTTTTAATGTGTCCAGCTTCACCATCTTGGCAAATTACCACCTGGTCAAATACATTACTTGAATCATGTACATTTCTGTACATTGCATCTACAGTGACCTGTTATCATGTAATTGTGTAGGCAGCACCTATATGGTCGCTATAAACGTAAAATGATTTAGTTTATTAGTGGACAAAATTTGTCCATTGGTCAATGAAATGCGTGTACTGGGCAACGATATTCTACTGTTTGCATACAAAATTCTTCCCTTCCTAGACAATTTTTGTCCCATCATACATGGAATTTGTCAACTGGTCCACGATTTTCCTCTACTTGTAGGAGAATTTCATGTATATACTAGACTGTGATTTTCCTATATACTATTGAAATTCATAAGCTAATCAACAAGTTTCATAGATACTGATCCGTCGATCGGTCGATGAATTTTTTTACTGATAAGCGAAATTCGTCTACTGGTATACAATTTGAGACATTATTTCTTTGAGGTTCTATGGTCATAAACTATTATACTTTCTTTTTGTTTCTAGTAAATTTTTTTTTTTTTTTTTTTTTTGCAAATTTAGGCCTGAAAAGCTCTGAACTTAGAAGTTATGGGAGGTTGGAATTTTTTTTCCGCATTTCCCGTAGAGTCAAAATAGTCCCTGAAGAAGGCCCAGAATTTACAGAGATGGAACTTCTGCAGAGTGGAATTTATGGAGGTTTCACAGCAAGATTTTGCCATAAAGATAGAAGGCAAAAATCAATGAGATCCGCATTCTATTTCATCATATTTGCACTGAATTCACCATATCAAGTTAGTAGCGGTCGAGAGACCATATTACGGCGACAGAAACTCTTGTTTAATGTTCTAATATTTTTTCCGATTCGCCACAGGAATTCAATGCCTAAGAAGCAGCAATTTCGTAGCAAGTGGATAAGCAAACACAAAATTACCTGTTACATGCTCGATATACGCCGTCCATATTTCAACCGTAGGAAAAAACAAGAAAAGGACTACATTCACACCACCCATCCCTTCTTCCCTATCTGCAAAATCTTCCCTCTGCTAGTCCCACAAGCATTGCACAACTTCGATTATGTCGATTTTAATGGTTTGTGCCAGTGGGGCATTATAAGTTTCGCACTATACATTGCATTAAACTATATCAATGTCAGGAAACATGAATGGAAGTGTCGAATTCTTGAATTGTTGCGACACTACATAACAAAGATTACGTAAGCCCTGAGCAAGCCGTCCTGGCAAGGCGGGCAGCCACGACCGACTTGCCCAGCCCGCCCGGCGGTTTAAGGGCGGACATTTGGAACACTACCGGGCTATCAATGTGGGGGGGAGGGGGCATTACTAAAAAATGGTTGAAATATTTATAGCGGTGTATCTGATACCACGTCTTTATATACAGCAGCGGGATATCGAGGACGGCCGCGGAGGGGCCGTGGAACTGTGGTAAGAGGAGTCGTATGGGATAGACTTAGTGGGGGAAATGATGCACCCAAGTGTAAGAATTAAGAACCTTTTCAAAAAGCAGAAACGCTGCAAAAATGGCGTAATAACACTAGCGGGGTTCAGGGTGACGTTTTTGTGCCATTTTCGAAACCTTTGTCCACGAAAAATGAGATTGTAAAAACGTCTCCGGAGTCGGTTTTAAATCTTTTTGGGTATTTTAAATACTTGGCCCACCTTGTGAAAATTTCATGAGAATGAGTGAGAAACGGTTATCGAAATAGCTTTGAAACGGCACCCTAAACTCTACTAACAAAAAAACCATTCATATAGTCTCCGTTCCCCCCCTGTCTTCTAGGTCTTTCTTCTTTCGTTATGTATACTAACATACAACAAATATAGGAAACGAGACGCTTCAATCGAATCGGCAACAAAAATGATGGTAACTAACGAAGACAGCAATGAAACTAACGGCGAAGAATAGAACAGCAAAAACTTTGACCATGCAAGAGAGTGAGATCATAAGGAAATGCAAGGTAGAGTCAACAAACAAGATGAGGTATATTTCATGATCCAAACCGCTATTCAAACAATACTATGGTGGAACCGGGCGTCAAATATTTTTCCCCTTAGCCGGCGGTAACCCAACCCATTCGCCTCGATAAAGGTAGAAGGCAGTATAGATTTTATCATGATTCAATTGACTGCTATATGTTTCCACCAGTGTTTCCATTTCTGGCCTTAACAGCCTTCCGATTCAACAGAGTACAGTGTCAGCAATAAATCTTGAAAGCAAAATGAAGGGGCGTTTTGATATACCTCTTCAAGGGCCTTGATGATGTCTGCATGTCCTCCCTTCACTGCGATATCTAGTGGAGTTTCGCCGTCACCGTTTGTGGAGTTTATACAAACACCCTCCATTCCAAGCAATAACCTTACTATTGCCCCATGGCCGTATTGGGTTGCGAAATGTAACGGTGTACCGCCTTCATCGTCTCTGCGGTTCGGGTCTGCGCCTTCCTGCTGGAGAAGTAGCCTGACGATTTGCTCGTTGCCGCTGAATGCTGAGGCATGTAGAGGTGTGATGCCGTCCATGTTATTGCAGTTAGGATCTACACCCTTCTGCTCGAGGAGTAGCCTGACAACTGCCTCGTGACCAAACATCGCTGCGAGATAGAGAGGTGTAGCGCCCTCCTCGTTTTTGTGGTTCAAATCCACATCACCTCGCTTGAGAATCGGCCTGATCAGCGTCTCATAGCCACCACCCGCTAGGAAATGTAGTGGTGTATCGCCGGACTTGCATTTACAGTTCGTATCCACACCATCTTTCTCGAGCAACAGCCTGACAACCGCCATTCTCTCGTCCCTCAATGCGGAGACGAGAGGTGTATCGCCAGAACTGTTTTTGTAGTTGAAATCCAAATTTTCCCGCTGGAGAAGTAGCCTTACCACTGCCACACTGCCTTTTTCTGCTGCGGCATGTAGTGGAGTATCGTCGTAGTTGGTTTTGCAGTTCGGATCCACACCATCTCGTTCGAGAAGCAGACTGACAACTGTCCCAAGGCCGTTCTTTGCTGCCAAAAAGAGAGGTGTATAGCCGATATCGTTTTTGCAGCTCGGATCCACACCTTTCTGCTGAAGGAGCAGTTTGGCCACCGTCTCATGGCTTTTACCTGCTGCGGTAGCGGCATGTAGAGGTGTATCGCCGCCATTGGTCTTGCAGTTCGGATCCACTCCTTCCTGCTCGAGAAGTAGCCTGACAATTGTCTCATTGCCGTTCTTTGCTGCGTAATAGAGAGGTGTACAGCCTTCTTTGTTTTGGCAGTTCGAATCCACACCGTGCTGGAGAAGTAGCCTGACTACTGTCTCATGGCCATGGTCTGCTGCGACATGTAGTGGTGTATCGTCGCGATGGTCTTTGCAGTTCGGATCGGTATCTTCGTTTTCGAGAAGTATCCTGACCGCGGCATGACGGCCGTACCGCGCTGCGGCGTAAAGCGGCGTATAGCCGGCCGTGGATCTACAGTGAGGATCCACTCCTTCCTGCGCGAGAAGTAGCCTAACAACTGTCTCGTGGCCGTTCCACGCTGCGATAAAGAGAGGTGTATAGCCAAAATCGTTTTTGCAGTTCAAATCTACACCATTCTGCTTAATAAGTAGTATGGCGATTTTGGCCGCTGTCTCGTCGCCCGAGCTCAATGCAATATGTAGCGGTGTATTGCCATTATTGCCTTTGCAGTTTAAATCCACACCTGCATGTTCGATAAGCATCCTGACCATCCCCTCACGTCCTATGAACGCTGCATCATGTAGAGGTGTGTTGCCTCTATCGTTTTTGCAGTTTGGATTCACACCATCCTGCTGGAGAAGTACCCTGACTACGCTCTCATGGCAATTTTGCGTTCCGGCATGTAGCAGTGTATCGCCGTCTTCGCCCGGGCAGTTCAAACCCGCTTCTTCATACTCGAGAAGTAGCCTGAGAACTGACACATGTCCGTTAGACGCTGCGAAAAAAAGAGGTGTATTGCCCTTTTTGTTTTTGCAGTTCAGATCAACACCTTCCCACTTAAGAAGCAACCTTACTACCGTCTCATGGCCGTTGTACGCTGCAACATGCAGAGGTGTATCGCAGTTATTGTTTTTGCAATTCGGATCCGCACCTTCCTGCTCGAGAAATAGCCTGACCACCATCTCGTGGCCATTTCGCGCTGCGGCATGTAGTGGTGTTTCGCCGTGTTTGGGTATGGAGTTCGAATCTGCACTCTGATGCTCGAGGAGCAACCTGACAACTGTCTCGTTGCCGTTCCTCGCTGCAAAAAGGAGTGGTGTGTTGCCAATTTCATTTTCACAGTTCGGATCCACACCTCCCTGCTGAAGAAGTAGCTTAACCACCCCCTCATGACCGCTGCGCGCGGCGTCATGTAGTGGTGTATCACCGTCCTTATCTATGCACTTCGGATCTACACCTTCCTGCTCGAGAAGCAGCTTGACAACTGCTTCATGGCCGTACCGCGCTGCGAGATGTAGGGGTGTATCGCCGGAATCGTTTTTGCAATTCAGATCTACGCCATCCTTCCCCAACAGTATCCTCAACCCTACATCATACCCACGGCGTGCCATTACGTGAATGGGCGACAACCCTCGAGCATTGCAGATGCTCCAATCGTCGTTGCTACTTAAAACGTAGTCAAATATACCCCACATTTCATACCAGCACACCACCCACAACGGAGTAAGCTGTTTCTCTGCGCTTGCTGGTAGTAAATCGCCGTCTCTTTCTGGGGCTGTCAGAAGCCATGCGTAGTACGCCGGAGAAGGCTTGAAAAACTCTTTCATCAAATTCGTTAGGATGTCGCTGCCACCGCCGGATAAGCGGACATGTTCGGTCCAGTTTCCGAGCACATAGTCGCTCAGAACGTAGTCTTCCGCCATATTTTTGGGTTGGCTACTCGACTTGACATTATCTTCGCAGCTCAGCAACGTGAGGCAAATCTCGGCGGCTGCAGTGTGTGCCTCAGTCAATCCGAGCTTTTTCTGCAAAAATTCGGTCACGGAAAAGTGCGCCGAACGAAAAACACCGAGCCCTTTGTCGATCACGAGGAAGTTTTGGCACACGTCAAGGAGGGCCATATCGGTGACGCCTTCGCGATCTGCCTTTGCAGTCCATTGCATTGGCACAATGGACACGGCCTCGACAATCTCTTGGGTGGTGAGTGGTGATTGGGCGCATAGGATCCATTTCAGAGTCTTTTTCGCCAAAAGGCAATTGTTCTCAGTATCTGAACAGATCCGGTCCCATAGAACCGAATATGTAGCGTCCAAGTCTGCCGGCAGTCGTTGCAAGGCTTTTCTGATAGCCGTTTCTGATCTCTCTCGGGATATGTTCTCGATCTGGAGATGAACCCATAAAAACCTAATTCGCGACAAAATAGAAACTTAGCAATTTTCTTTTCCATAAAAGCACAGGAGTCTTGCAGCATACATTCCGTTCGCTCCCTTGATAAGTGTTTCCATGATGGCCTGTTTCAGGTTAGGGGAGACGGACCCCCTCAGGAGTTTTCTCTGCGAGATACATCTTTCAACTTCGGCAAGGACGAACGTTTCGATATCTTTGGCGTTGTCACTCGACTGGATGTAAACTTCAGGTTCCCTTTCCAATTGAAGTAGGATATCGTCATCATTGCGGCTCGTAACGAAAATTTTCAAACCGTCGGCTAATGAGCACAAGCTTTTCAGGGTATCCACAAGACGAATTCTGGTTTTTTTGTCGCACTCGTCGAGAGCGTCGATAACAATGGTTGTCTGCTCGAATGCCTTCGATAACTCCAAAATCAACTTCTTGCTCTCACCCAACCGTAATCTTCCGGACTTGAATCCATTCGCCTTGTGGTTCCGGTAAAGCGATACAACTGGTTCCGGTAAAGATCCTTCCGGGCTCATGAGAGAAAGTTGTTGAACGATTGTTCTCAAAACCGAGTCCGGATCTTGCCGTTCACTCTCGTCGTATTTACAATAGAAATAGGCGACGGCTTGGTTTGCCTTCCTCGTTTTCACTAATGTGTCAACAACCAAGGAACTAGAAAAATTAGCTTCTCTTTACAAATCGACTCCTTTCCAAGAGAGCACTCACGCTAGGGTAGTTTTACCAGCTCCGGCTAATTTAAAGGCCTGATATCAGTTGCATGCACATATTCTCAATCTATCATCAAAGAGGGAAGAAAAGAAAAGAAAGAAAGTTAGGAGAATGTGGGGGAGGGACATGGAGGGTTAGCAATCCTGCTGAGACTTACCGATACCATGGAGCCAGAAGATCGAAGATGAAGAAGATCTCTTCCATGTAGTGAAACTAGCTTTCTCAAACAACCAGTACCCAGTTTCAGCCTGACGCGCTGAGCTGACGAACTCGTGGTGCCGTTCGTACGCAATACCCGAAAGCCATTTCAAAATGTCGAAGCGTTCATTGTCTGCAATCATCAGCCTAGCGTACGCGTACAAAAAAGAGAGCCCCTTGTTCAGAAGCTGCAACAATACTCACCTTCCAATCTTTCGCAAATTTCTTGTAGTTTATCTTCGTTCACCTGTTGCATTGATTGTAACATATCTTCTAGATCCGCTATCGCTATTCTCCGGTCTGCCATGGGTTTAATATTAGTTTATGCTTTCGATCGGAAAGGAAGTGCATCTTGAGATATGTACCCGAACACATTTTCTCCGCTCTCACAATTGCTGAGATTTGTACTATAAACCGGTTATAAATTAGAGACCATCTTATCTAGTGGTTTGGCCCTAGCATCGGGAGTTATACAATCATCGGAAGCTGTCCTGGCTTCTCTTTCGATACTTTCCTCCATTCTTTTTATCGCTTCCGTGAGAAGCTGAAACTCGGTAGCGTACGAATTGGTAATACGATTAACATTTTCTATTTTAACAAACGTGAGCTTTATTCAAGTTCTGGAATTTGATAGGAGGCCATACTTGCGATATTTTCAAAATAGCGTTTGGAGTGGGAGAGATATTTCAGTATGGATGCGTACAGATCCGGTAACGAGTTTATAAGGGTTTGCGCCGACGCAAGCTCAATTCCATCGTAGAGTTTCTCGTATATTGCGGTACGGCCCAAAACGCGGGAAATCAATTCTAGGTCTGACAAGAGATTTCCCACAACTTGCCTATCCTGCAAAGAAACCTGGCCGACACATCACGGTGAGTCCTCTATCTAGAAATCCAACTAAGGGCAATCCGTACTTGCAAAAGATGTCTAAAAATAGTCCATGCCACCGACACGGTATCGGTACTATTGTGGAAAACAATATCACCAATCTTCGCAAACTTCTCTAAGTTGATAAAAACTCGGTCCACTAATTCCCTCAGGACTATCACCTCTCCGTTCCCTTTCTTATATGTCCATCTTTTATCGCATTTCTGGCGCTTATCAATAACCGTTTGCAAGACCTCGGCGATTATCTCGCTCCTATCGCGGTTATCAAAATTCAGCTCCTTCCGATCATTTGGTTCCAGCTTGTCAATGGCCTTCTCCCATAGTGTTGTTGCATGACTAAACTCGTTCTTAGTAAGGTTCAAACGTTCAGAATGGAGAGTTTGGATGTATGAACCCGTTTGACTGTTGCAGTGAGTCTGGAGAACGAACTGCACTAATTTCTCCCTGTGGGGTAGCATCGACATTGGCGATTGAAAGGCTAAACACGTTCTCTCTGTTAGCCGAGTACTAAGTAGACTTTTTTAAGGTCATGTAATTCCGGAATTTTTTTTTTTTTTTTTGGTAAAGAGGGCGGCGGCGAGGGCGGTGTTTACCGGTGCGATGTATCCTGTTGTAGACCTGGAGAAGTCGCTGCCGTAGTTGTTGGTTGCGGTTGTCCACCCGCAATAATCGGGCTCTCTTGGACATTTGGCGAGAGTGTGGATTGAGTTGAAACGGCGGCTGGTCTATTGCCACTACCGTCGCCCGGAGGAGGGAGGGAGTTCAAAGAACTCGGGGAGGTAGAACTGTGGTGCGGTCGTGGGCGCTTTCCGTGGCGCGATCGTGAGAGTACATTGCCCATTTTTTCTATTTCCTTTAAGATTCCGGTAGATAAGTAATGCTGACGGGAAGTTAACTTCACGACTCACGAAACAGTGCTCTTCACCAACTGGATGTAGGGAATTCAAAGTCGTGTTGTTGATCAAGGGACTGAGCAATGATAAGTTCTGAGATTCGGCCACCGGAGAAACTGTTCACAGACAAGGAAGTTGTGCCGCTGGTTTGACCAAAGACAACACTCAAAACCAGACGAGTCGATTGGTGATTGGTTAGCTGCTCGCGTTTTTTATCCCGGCCCGGAAAAAAAAAAAAAATTACATAAGACATTCAACATACAGTAGAGTATATACTCAGTAGAGTAACTACTCTAATATGCCTGGTTATATACATATTAGGTGCCGTGGAAAATGCACTACCCAAACGCAAGCGCAAGGCGCATGGCGGTCTATGCACCGATATTTTGTGTCGCTTTTGCGAAACCCTCCGTCCATTATACCTAGCCACTGGCAAGCTCCTCCGTACACTCTGTGAATCCAGCCAAGTCTATGGTGCCAGAGATATACATTACTGACATCTTTCAACACCCACAACACTTCGAAATGTCCCTCGCGACGGACGCCCAACGTCAACACCTCAAATTAAAAGAAGCTTTATACATATAGATTGGTTATTTAATAGCGTAGAGCAATCCTACAGAAGCTGTTTACAAAAATAATGATTGCTTAGTGAGATACATCTAAATAAATATAAGAATACAGTCGCCAAGAAGTACGGATGGGACGTAGCGTATTCGTAGTATTTAACATAGAGTACGGCGGAACCAGATGTATGTATAGTAACCTACAGAATCGGGAGCCGAGCCATTTCACATCAAAAAAAAATCATTTCCCTCCTCCAACGTTCTACACAGGCTCCAACACTGAAACGTCTCGATCATCCATAAACTACAGAATTCAATGTCAACCATTTTATGTAGCATGTGCAAGAGGCACAAAAGCCTCACAATGTTCGAACGAAGAACAAACGACTAGCTATATAGGACCTGCATTGGCTGTCAAAACTGAGCGAATGCTTCTCGTGGACGTCAAGAAAGAGTAATTTGCCACAGCAAGTACTGACGGTATATAGTGTTACGCACACGAAAGAATGGTAGGAAGCCTTATTGTATACGTATAGCGGTAATGATTGCGGCTATCGGCACGCACTACACGTACACGAATTTAGAAACCTTATAAAGAACACACCTGAATTCTAAACGTTTAATAATGTAAGTGACCCAGAAAAACTGTATATATATAAAAGCAAGACATTACCCAAGATTATGGGAAGAAATGGTCTGGTTTGAGAATATATTCTGTTATCCGCTGCTGGAAACACTACTTTACTGTGCTTATGCACCCCATGGCCTGTCACTCGTAGTCGCCCCGTAACGCTATATCCTCAAGATAAACCTCTCAATCCGAACTATGAAACCATTTAACGTTAACTGTCAGGCGTACCCTGCCCAAACCATAGGAACCTGACACTTGACTCCTTGAAGCGACAATGAGTCTAACATAAAACTTGTCCTAATGCCAATAGACTTCACCCACAAGCAATACAACTTTTTCTGTGCTTATGACAAGCAAGTCGAAGAAGCATATGGTGCTAGATTATAGACACTAGTCTTTATATCACCAAGCATAGCCTAGATACTACTCGAATACTGTCCATAGATTGAAACAATAGGTGGAAATGAACTCCGTAATATCCAGGTTATAGTCTATTGAAGTAGAGAACAAGAAAGGATAGAATTCGCTACTCTGCAGAATCAATACAAAAGCGAAGAACAGACTACCTACATAACAAGCAGTCTGCAAACAACAAGCGACAAAACATGGACTAATGAGCGAGCCAGACAAGCCTAGAATGACCAACAAGAAAACCCATACATCCGCGTACAGAAAAGAAAACCCCAAACCATAGAACGACGGAAAACAAATCCAACTAACCGAAAACTTACATAGCCGCAGACAAGAAAAAAACCCCAAACCCTAGAACCAACAGGAAAGAACATGAACATCCGAAGCCACTAGACAGAGGCGTCGTCTCCTGCAACATTCACGATGCCATTTGATTAGAAGAACCCCTAGATAAGAATTTAAGTGAGATTTTTACAAAACAGCAATGAAAAATCAACTCCGCCACAAAGCTAATATGTACCTGTACCATTCATATTTACTGTCTTACCTCTGTCAGCCCGATGCTGAAGTCTCCCTAACTGTTACCTAGCTACTTTCTAACTATGTAAATGAATTAGATAAACCAGAGCCAATGACTTTATCTTGTAAAATTGAGAACTAGGAAAGTTTTGTCTCCCAAGTTTGGAATATTTTCCAAATCCAAACCTCACATTTCTACTCCAGAATAGCCAAAATTAGATCATACACCGTGGTACTTTTCACAGATGAGCCAGCACAATGATGGTGATTGTGCAGTAACAGCATATCGTATGTACTCAACAATACAAGTAGACAGACCTCACTGTAGAACTCACGGAAAAATATAGCAACAATCTCCCTGGAGGAAGCATCTCACAAGCTGTAAACCTTACAGTATTGTATATAACATCTAATCGGACATGACTGGCTAATCGGACACCACCAAAATACTTAAAAGATGAAGATAAAGGTATCGATTTCTTGCTTAACCCAACGAAAAATGAACTACCACGGATAGAAAGAAAAAGACCTCCAATAAGACCCTTTCATATTAACCACAAGTTTTTAATACCCTCCTTCTCACAATTGTACTATGTCAATCTTAACTTTCATTTAAAAAAAAAAATTAATAGTTAAGTACATTTCATCTTTTTATAACATCAGGATATATGTAGTGGCTAACTAGGAAGCTGTTTATTAGTTAGTGTATATAACCAGATATAAATATAGGAGTCCCACGTCTAAAGGTAGAGATTTCGCGAGAGATTCGGTGGCAAGGGCGAAGGGAAAAAGACGCGGAAGATGTGAAAGAAACTTAAATTAGAACCCTTTTATAAGACACTTCTATCCAGTTTTTTTTAGTTTTTCTATGCAAGTGGCCCATGTCGAGTGATGGCTTGTGCTTCCGCAACCATTAAATCTTGTATTACGTCATCTAAGCCTCACTTCCCATCAACCGGCAGTGAACCACTTACCGTTTTCCCAATCGCTATCGCTACCATCACTCACCATGAACCTGATATTCGCCTCCATCGCAACTATTCTCCTCGTCGTCCGGGCGATATCACGAAAATCGCTGACTCCCCTCGGCGTTATCGCGGCGGTATTCACAGCCGTCGTTCATGCCTTGCACCAATATAATCTCCCCTTCGTTTTACTCATTACGATGTACTTCCTTGGTACTCTCGCAACGAAGGTAAAGAAGGATGTGAAAGAACGGCTAACGATAAGCTCGGAAGGGGATGGAAAGGGAGGAGAGGGGCCAAGAAACCATATTCAAGTACCTATACTTTGTGTTCATCTAGTCGATTGGACGGCAAAGCTGACAGTCAAAGGTTTTCGCAAATAGCATTGTCGCTTCGATACTAATCCTCGCGCACTCATACCAGGTGGGGCTCTTTGAGTCTTTTCCGGGTTCGGTCGTTACCGAGGCAAAGTACCATTGTTTCAGCAAGGACCTGGTCCTCGTCGGGATTATCGCGAATTACGCGTCCACTCTGGCGGATACGCTTTCCAGCGAGCTGGGAATATTGTCGCGGAGCCCTCCGGTCCTTATCACTAACCTTCGGCCTATTCCACCGGGTACAAACGGCGGTATCAGTGCGTTAGGTGTGTTTGCGGGGGCCTCCGGTGCTGCAGTGATCGGGCTTGTTAGTATCTTTCTCGCGCCATTTTGCGCCGACTGGAGTTGGAGCTCGAAGGGTGCGTTCGCGCTTTTTATCACCACCGTTGGAACCTTCGGATCTCTTCTCGATTCCCTTCTGGGTGCGCTTTTTCAAGCATCAGTGCTGGATGTGCGAACTGGGAAGATTGTCGAAGCACCGCATGGGGCCATCGTTCTTGTCGAGCCTGGGGAAATCCATCTTTCTCCTGTAGCGGCGGTCAGATCGAAGCTCGCTACATATGATCACGAAGACGCGGAGGGCGCGATTGCGAAGAGTCAGGCTGATAGCGCGAGGCGACGGAGGGCGTCGGGTGGGAAATTTGAGATGGAGAAGATTGAGAAGGTCGAAAAGAGTAGAGTTGTTGTCGCGGGAAATAAATGGGGCGTTTTGTCGAATAATCAGATTAATTTGCTCATGGCGGCGACTTCGAGTCTTGCAGCTATGGCGATTGCAGGTGCATGGTGGGGGGTATTGTAGATACTGGGAGGGCATGACAGGCAAAAATTGGGAAGGGAAAAGAAGGCGTTGATCAGGGCTTCACTGGCTTTGGCGTTAAAGAGTTGGAAATTGCGACTTTTAGCATGAATGAAGAATTGAAACGTTTATATCCAAAACTTGCTTTTCCATATTGCAGTCTAAAAGACACTCTGCTACTCGATGACAGACCCACGACAGTCATCCGGCTCTTTCATTTATGCTTTTTGCACGTTCGGCCTCTCTTTCCTCACCCCGACAGCTACCGGCTATCCGAATGCTAGATTTTACCTTTCCCGCACAGCCTCACTGCACAGTATCAACCAGGTCCCCTTCCGTATTGAAAGTAGCCCTCGCCGCCTTCGTTCATAGCAGCTTTCTCGGCTACGCGATGATTTTGGAGTGTTTGTAATTCACCCACTTGCAATACCACTGCGGCAAGAATTGACAGGACGAGATGAAAATTGGGATGTTGGGGTAAACCGAAATTCTCGTGCCCTCCATGTCGAGACGTTATTGAATATGTTTTGAGGTAAGGCTTATTTTGTCCATCAAAATGAATCTGGATCTGTTTGCTGCAAGGCGTGGTGTGTATCATTAGTCATCACTCGAAACTAGAATACCATGTCTTCGGAGAATTATTTACGGGGGCCTTGAATTTCTCTATTTTGAATTGCAACATCGAAAATTCAGTCCCGGATGAATGGATTCGGGCCTCGTTTGGCAAGGAATATTCTTTGACGCAAATTAATATTACATTTAAATTCATATACCAGCATTAGGCTCGAGCTCAACTGTGTGCACTATTAGTAATATAATCCGAAGCTCTGAAATATTTCCGGAATTTCGAGCTCAACGATTTTCTCTCTTCCGTCTGGTAATTGAGCAACGCAACGTAATCCGTTTGGGGACTCTTTGATAGCGTATGTCAAATTCCATGCTCCGATGCGTGTGAAGACCAAAGGAGGAACACCGGAACTGTGTGTGGATGGAGATTTGTGCATGGTATGAATACTGACACGTAAATTTCCTTCTCAATGTCTTCGAGGACTGGTTGCTATAATTTCATGCACCTATATACCATTAAATTGTATTGTAGAATAACAATAGGTAAGAACAATGGCATACAAAGTAGAATCTGATACGCTTGATTTTTTAATGGACGAACAACAAAGGGTCGCCTATTTGGTAGAAACTATGCCACTGGGTAGGCATTATGCAAAAGGTTCGCACTGAAAAATTATTATGCACTGAGAGGAAAAGTTGCGGTAATATCAGTACTTTAGGTGCTTGACTCTAGTAGGTACTTTTGCATATTAAATGATTTTTCGTGTGACCTTTCCAATGTGTATTGCTTCGAGTATTTCTACTCGGCAGTGTAACGGTGAAATATTAAATTTTTGAAAAGTATTGCTGCTGGAAAGTATGCATTTATGTATTATTATTTCCGAACTGCAAATATCCCCCCCCCTCCCCCAAAACCAGCAAAGCTTTGCTCCAAATAGTAGATTCCTCCATAATCATTGTTGTGCAGTAAATTCTATTGAATTAGTATGTGCTATTGATTGATAGATGTGGTATATTGCCAAAGATTTTCCGTTCAAGATACTCGTGTACTTGTAATAATAGGAATAATATAGGATGCTGAAACGATTGTGGAGATTTTTTTTTTTTTTTTTTTTATTATTATTATTGTCATTATTATTATTATTGTCATTATTATTATTATTGTCATTATTATTATTATTGTCATTATT
>JABYPW010001232.1:0-16780 GCA_016880775.1 Phymatotrichopsis omnivora
GTACCATTGGGGGGGGGGGGGAGCTAAATGAAGTGACATCCAGAACGCGTTGTACTAGGTTCAGTAGCGTGGTGGATTCTCGCTGCGCTGCTCACAGCAGATACCTCCGGGTAACATGTAGAGTACATGTAGAGTACATATATGTTCTACACTAAATACATCGAACATTGTCTCGACCCGAGAAGGAATGCAAAAGCACCGCATCCTTACTCGCCATTCCAAAAATAATCCACATCCACTTAAAACGTGATTTTCCCGTCACCTTGAACCTGTTTATCTTCAAAACCTGCCCATCGGTTTTCCGAGGTTCCAACGCACTCATGCATGTAATAGGCTGCCTGTCATCCATGGATCTTGATTGCGGGTAGTTCGGGTCCTAAATATAGACATGTTCATCACCATCGGCGTCGAAGGGAAGCTTTTGCTTATTTGAAATATGCATACTTATTCCGACGCTATATTTAGCTTAAGCTTGAACCACGGCTTTGATGTACGCGCGTCCTTACACAAAAAATAAAATAAAATAAAGATAAAATAAAATAAATATGTAAAATCGCCTCTTGTCGGGGCGGCATATATTGCGGGAAATTTCTGTCGTCCCCGGTCACAGTTTTTCCAGATGTCTACAAACTAATGCAGCGCGAAGGGTAAAAAAAAAAGTTAAGCCTTTTTGCACCTGCTAGAATGCACATGTAGAGTACATGTAATAAGTACTTGTACATGTACTTGGGTAGAGTACCACGAACATTGCATTGGTCGCACGCCACAGGTACGAAGGGTAGGGAGGGGTGATGGCCCAATAAAAAACCATCATCCCAAAAATCTATTCAATTGGTCTCCACCCAGCAACTGACTAATGCAATGTTCGTAGACTTTTGCCGGTACCCAAGTACTCATGCCCCGCATAAAGAACCTGAAAATCGCTCGAATCAGATTATTTGTTTGGGGGTCAAGCAAGTGATCTGATTCGGTCATGACCCTTGTCCGACGGGATCGATTTTCAGGTTTTTATGCGGGACATGAGTACGATGTACTCTACATTTGCTTTATTTCACATTAGCGGCAAAAATCCGGCTTCCAGGTTTCTAGTAATATAATAGCTTTCGTGGAGAGTGAGCCGCCTCTGTTAGTACGAGTTTTCAGGGCTTAACCGAATGGTTTATCCGCGCATTTTCCCTTGCTGTAGCTAAGTACATTAAATACAACTGGACTTAACTGTAACAGCAGCGAACCGCCTCCGCTGGTGAGCAAGGAGAGCTGCATCCACACATACATGCATACATGTACTAAGTACTCTAAATGCTTATATTAGGTATCTGGCTACTGGTTGCTTCTGGCTTGCGAAAGACTTTCGTCATCTCTGATATGCAGCCAGTATACTTTGTTCCTGGATAACTCCAACATATGCAGCGATAATCCTTTCTCGTTCTCCCTTCATAAGCGTCACTGCCTAGAATGGTGTTTTCGATTCCTAAATAGATGGTACGTGAGAAGGAGTAAAACGTCATGTACAGACAAATCTACTGTCAGAAATACATATATGTATCTATATATTTTCACGCATGTAAAAGACAGACTTGCTTAGACCAATGTCTGGCGTTATCGCTGATGCTTGCCTTTTCCTCCTTTCTCGACTTTTCTGTGATTTTTCTTTCTCTCGGTACAATTTTTTTTTTGCTCTGAATATGCTTTGCATATGCTATATATTGAGATTAATCTCTTTTAGACCTGTACCTTTCTGTTGCCCTGTGGGGTTTCTTTCCGTTGTCCCATTCCGGGAGTATATACATAAACCACTAGCAAAAAAAAGTAATAATATTACATATTTCTATTTCTCTTCACATTCTCTTTTCTTTCAACATTGGTTTCTTTTCTACTATCCTGCTATGCATTGAAGACTTGGTTTATACATAGTGGGTCAGTCAAAGACCACTCTCCTTCAAATACTCAAAGAAATAAACTATCTAGTAGTAAGCATGATCTCTATCCAAATAACCTTTGGCGGATATACTTTCCACTCGATCACTAATATGGATGGGGCGTATACACTCGATTAGGAGCAACTACTAGTCGCATACTTGGGAGCGTCAGGACGTACCTTCATCCGCTAAGCGCCGTCAGGGTAACCTTCATACGGCCCAAATAACCTTTGGCGCTAATTGCAATAACCTTTGGCGCTAATTGCAATAACCTTTGGGAATGGCTAAACATTTATATATTAGTAGCATATTAACAGTTGGTTAGATTACTTGAAAAATTTGGAAATTAAAGATATTAGTACTTTATACAACAATTGCATAATAGAAGCAATGATTTCTAGATGATTTACATACATATAAAAACCAAACAACTTGTATTCATTATACAATACCCTTTTTATAGTCTATAAAATTGTAAATATAGTCTATAATACCATGAAGGGCTGTTGCTAGCTTTGTACTATCAGTAACTCAGTTTATTAACTAAGTAGTTGTAAAGCTCTTTGATACATCAGAGGTACTAAATTCAAGGTACTAAGACTTAAGAAAGTCAATCATGCTAATAAGCCCTATATTATTATTTAGTTTCTCTATCTATACAATAAACTTGTCTACTATATAGTTAGGGGCCTATTATTTTATTTCTTTATTATATAGCAGTTAAAATAATTTGGAAAATTAAGTTAATAGTACAAAAAAGGTCTAGAACACAAAATGCCACTACACCACTATCCTATTTAGATTAAGTAGATATTAAGGAGAAAAGATAATATATAAATATCAAACTATAAGTCAATATATTTAGGAATATTAGGTTAGGATTAAAGGTTATAGAACACAAAATACTACTAGACCACTAGTACTATCCTATTCAGAATAAATAGATAATAGTTATTTAGAAAAGATAAGATGTAAGTGTTATACCATCCTTCATTATAATTATAGAATAAAAGTAAGTTTTTATGTGCTAATAGTGTGAGCCTATAACAAGTAAGTTAGTTTTAACATAGTAAAGGATATATATAATTTTGATAATATATATAAAGATAATGATTTAATTTACCCTTGTTGTATCAAAATACCTATTATAATTATACTTCTCAGATTATTATTGCTATAATTTATTTCCTATAATATATTAGAACTCATTAGACTCAATTTCCTCTAGCTACATTACATACAGTACTAGGAAAAGTAAAGAGCAAAACAAGGTATAACTTACTTACATTATTAAATCTTAGCATTAACTATATGAACTATCAACTAGCTATAGTAGTGTAGGTATCCAATACTAGGTTAACTTCTTCAATACCAAAGGCTTTAACTACATCTTTATATATTTATTAGCATGTTGAAATACCTAGAAATGTACTCTATTCTTATCAGTAAGAGTTATAAAGTTCTTAGCTATCACATCTTCTAGGAACATACCTATAGGAATTTGGATTCCTTTGGTCATTATTATATAGACAGGGTATATACACTTAATTAAGAATAAAGATATACTGCCATACATAGGAGTGTTAGGATATAACTTAATCTCCTAACTTGTATTAGGGTAACCTTTATATGGCTATTGTATTCATCAGTTACATTCGCTTACATAGACTCAACTAGTAATTAGGGAACTATGTACAGTCCCTAAGGTAATATATATAATATATATTTCTTATACTTTCAGGTAGATAAACAATATGGATATAAAACTTGAATAAGTAGCAAATTTAGGATCTGTATAGTATATCTTAAAAATAACTTTAAGGATTCTATTACATACATGTCTGAATTATACTTATATAAAGGATATAATAGTTACTTCTAGAATTGGTAATTTAACCTATCTTTGTATTTAAGTCTAGTAAAATGCTATTATTGTACTATCCTAGGATTATATACATTAACTATGAATCAAAAAAATAATAAATTTATATTTCTCTTTCTCTTTTTACTCCCTTGTCCTTTGATATTAGTTTCCTTTCTACTAATATTTTATTAATTACTAAAAATTATGTCTATATCTAGTAGATTAGTCATAGATAACTCTCCTATAAAGACTGAAAAAACTAACCTAACTACTAGAAGGTATGATCTTTATCTAAAAAATAGGTGATAATAGTTAAACAATTATTTAAAACTCTCTAAGGTTATGTAAACAATTACTAGAGTAAAGTATAAATCCTATTAGTATAGAGAAAACCTATATAAGCTTGATAAATACTTTTTATTATAGTAATAATTTATAGTAAAGCTAAAATAGTAGCACTATTAGGTTAGAAAACTATATATACCACTTCCAAAATTTAGAAATTGAAAGCTATGTTTATAAACTATTAGTACTCAATATAATAACTATATAATATATTTTAGAACTTCTAGGTAACTTACATGCATGTAGAAACTTAACTAATTATATTTGCTATATAATATACTCTTTATAGTTAGTAGTATCACATATACTACTAACTATACTATGGAGAAACTATAATAGCTTTGTGTAATCACTATAAAATTTTATTTACTTAGTTATATCAAACCTAATTAATATCTTTAAAAAACTAAAATTTAAGGTAGATAGAGTTAAGCATAGAAACTAAAGTCTTAAAACTTTGGCTAGTTTTTAGGTTCTATATTTAGGTATTGGACTAGTTACCTACGTTATTGAGGGCTGAGTATTTTATTTTATTACTGTATTATAGTTAAAATATTAGGGAAAGTTAATTTGATATTATAAAAGGGTATATAGATAAGAGATAGTACTACATAATTATCTTATACTGACTAATAATACAATAGTTGATTAGAAAAGAATATAAGTAACTACTAAACTATCCTTCCTTAAGAGAAGGGAATGAAAATAAGTCCCTATATACTAATAGCATAAGACTATAATAAGTAAGGTAGTTTTAACATGTATAAGATTTATAGAATTTTGATAACATATATGGAAAAAATAATACAATTGACTAATTCTAAATTAAAATGCTTAATATAATCATTTTTCTTATATACTACCTAGTAGGGTTTATATTTTCCTTAATATATAAGATGTTATTATCCTCCTTTTACTATAGCTAGATAAGAACTATTACTATAGTAAGTATAAAGAAAAATATAGTTTATTTCATCAGATTCTTAAATCTTAATATTGACTCTTATAGGATAATCAACTAGCATTACTAATACATGTATATAGCTAGTTATTTCAGAAATTCTAAAGGTTTTAATTATATAATTACATGTTTATCATTAGGTATTAGTACCTATATATGTATGTTATACTTTTAGGAAGAGTCATAGCATTCTTAGCTATTACTTCTTCTAGGAACTTACCTGTACTAAAAATTTGTGTTTAGTCTATATTAGGATAGTTATTATAAACAGTGATTTTATAGTAGCATTACCTAAACTATGAAAGGGCTACACCTGATATTCGTATAAGGCTTATATAAGTTAGAATAGTATAGTATAGTATAATAGAGGCTTTGACAAACTTGTTTAAAGTCAATGTAATAGTTATAACATGATCAGCTATATAGGTAATATGTAAGTATTATTGAAGATTGAATAGGAGGTTAAACCTATGATGATCCTAGGTAATCTTTACCAAGTCTATAATCAGTATTTACTATAATGTTGCTACATTGGAAAGAAAATGAAAGAGACACTTGCATGAAATTATTTCTATAAGGTTTGAACAATGTTATTCCCTATATAACCTAATACATACACTGGTGTATTTAAGGAGGAAGAGAATAGGGGGGCTTGATGAAGCCCTCCTTAGTGGTATCTCTATCTCAAATACTGTAGGCTTAGTGAAGCCCTCCTCAATGGTATCTCCATCTCAAATACCATGGGCTTAGTAAGGCCCTCCTCAGCAGTATCTCTATCTTAAATACCATAGGCTTAGTGAATCCCTCCTTAGTAGTATCTCTATCTCAAATAACATAGGCTTAGCGAATCCCTCCTTAGAGGTATCTATATCTAATATACTATAGGCTTGATGAAGCCCTCCTCAGTAGTATCTCTATCTCAAATACTGTGGGCTTAGTAAAGCCCTCCTTAGCAGTATCTCTATCTCAAATACCATGGGCTTAGTGAATCCCTCCTTAGCAGTATCACTATCTCTAATACTGTGGGCTTACTGAATCCCTCCTCAATGGTATCTCCATCTCAAATACTATGGGCTTGATGAAGCCCTCCTCAGTGGTATCTCTATCTCAAATACTGTGGGCTTAGTGAAGCCCTCCTCAGCAGTATCTCTATCTCAAATACTATAGGCTTAGTAAAGCACTCTTTAGTGGTATCTCTATCTTGAATACCATCTGCTTAGCAAAGCCCTCCTCAATAGTATCTTTATCTCTGATACTGTAGACTTAGTGAAGTCCTCCTCAGCATTATATCTATCTCCAACACCATGGGCTTGACAAAGGCCTCCTCTATAGTATCTTCATCTTTAATACTTTGGGTTTAATCAAGCTTACCTTAGCAGTATCTCTATCTCTGATACTGTAGGCTTGATAAAGCCCTCCTTAGCAGTATCAGTATCTCTGATACTGTAGGCTTGATGAAGCCCTCCTTAGTAGTATCCCTATCTCCAATACTGTGTACATGATAAAGCCCTCTCAGTAGTATCTGTGTCTCTGACACTGTAGGCTTGATGAAGCCCTCCTCAGTGGTATCTCTATTTCTGACAATGTAGGCTTAACAAAACCCTCCTCAGTAGTATATTTTGTCTTCAATACCATGGGCTTGATGAAGCCCTCCTTAATAGTATATTCATCTCTAATACCGTAGGCTTAGCAAAGCCTTCCTTACTCATATATTTATCTCTATTACTGTAGGCCTTACTTAGGCTACCTCTATAATAACCTAATTATAATCAACAAAGTTCATCATTGGCATAACTAATCCTCATGCTTAACAAAGTAAGATATAGGCTACTTATTATATTCATTATCTTACTAAGGCCTATTAACTCTGTCACTACCTTTTGGTGGTGACTAGCTTGGTGTAGGGAAAACTATACCTATTACACAGTGATTTACCTCTCCATTATCTTAGTTATCTTCATGATAGATTGAAGAAATGATTTACATCAACAGTCTTCTAAGACCAGAACATACTTCTTACCTATATTAGGGGGAATGGTATTTGCTTTGATGTTGATCAGGTGATCTAGAGGGTGATCTAGCTATATATAAGTATATAACCACTCCTATTTTTTGTTAAGATAAGTGGTTCCTTAATCTATCTGAGGCCAGGAAACTCATCTTAGAGGAGTAACAATTCTCAAAGTTAGATCTTGGATAGAGATTGATACATAGTACATAATTATGAGGATTGCCTAGTTTATAAGTTCCTGATCCCTAGCCTTTATCTCTTAGGTAATATACCTTAAGGAGTAATAACTCTCAAGTCAGATCTTGAATAGAGATTGGTACACTATACACAACAATGAGAATTGCCTTATAGGCAAGTTATCTGATCTTTAGCCTATATCTCTAGGCTGATTTGAGATGTTAGGTAGGATAGCCAACTAGCACATGGAACTTATAGAGAGGTTCTCATAACAATGGTATTATAGAGTGATTGAAAATCTATTTTAATATAATTATAATCAGAGTCTACTATTTACAATACTTAAGTATAAATTTCTCTCTATAGGTATATAAGCTAGTATATGTTACAGATGACTGTACTAAGTAGTCTACCTAGGTACTAGGACATGTGTGATGGAAGACTCGTAGGGGATGTAGATGCAGGTATCGACACAAGAAGCTTCACAAGAGGGTATTACTAAGTAGACTCAGATATCTTAACCAGCAAGCTAGAACTGCTTGTGTTTTCTACCTTTATCGTTGAGTCAAGAGAGAACAATGGTTTTCGCAAGAAGATAGCAAAATATATTCTTAAGGCTCAAAGACAGTACAAGATTTCTTATGATGGCTAGAGAGAGAAGAAGAAGAAACAAAACACATCGCTCGTCCTCTCCCTCTTAAATACCCAATTCCGACTGAGTAGAAACAGAGAACTTTTATAAATGAAACGAAACCCAAAGAAACATTCCATCCCGATTCCCTTGCTCTTTCACGATTCCCTAGAAGGAGATCAGTTTCATGATCAGAGAATCTCCGGAAGAGTTTTAGCTCGATCGTTCAGGACTTTTCAGAGAAAACTCCTCTAGTCCTGTCCCCTAACGATGCGACCAATTAGCATATCACAATGAGATCAGGGTGACGAGTCCCATCATCGATCGCGTATGTCTGATCCTATGTATGTCATGTTGTCAATGGCTTACTTCGCTTAGTCAAAGCTCCATGGTGACAATACTCGTCACGTGGTTCTGTAGCTTAAGAAGTGATCACGGGTTTTGACATACCTAGCGATTGACTTGCACATGTTCTAGTACCTAGGTAGACCACTTGGTACAGCTTATCTGTAACAACTATAACAGGTGTTCTCACTTATACCTCCTTTTCAAAAGCAGTTTTTTTTAGTGTATGTCTGCACTACCTACCATGCTCTTTAATAGCAAAATATATAGTAGGGATTGAGACTTTAGTATAGGAGCTTTTGCTGAAGAGGCCTAGTCCTATATAGGTATAGATTTTAGCTAGGTAAGCAAGGTAACAGGCCTCTTAGGGTGACAATTTCCAGGGTCTACCTAGTTGATGCACATTCTCAACATGCAGAACTTGACTTTATAGTTCTTAGCAGTCTCAGTCTCAGTGTAATATACCACTAACAGTAGATTTAGGAATCCCTATATTTTCTCATATTTGGCTATAAGAATAACCCTCTTTATGAAGGGTAATTTCATCTACTCTTTATGCAGATAAAGTCTCTTTTCACTTGTAGGGAGGTATTGAGATGATTGTATTTTGGTCTATTCCTTTGCTAGACCCTAAATCTAAAATTTGTTATATTGCAGGGTAGAGGAAGTTGTGAGAGGGCGCTAAGCCTCACTTATATAAGAGGCTCATTACTTTTTTACTATTACTGTACTTGATAATAGGGCTGTATAGTGATTTAAATATGTGGTTCACTTAATATAGATAGAATTTGAGTAATAATAAAAAGATTTTTTAATCAATTTATATATTAGGTGGAATTATTATTCTATAGAATATATAGAAGGTAATTAACATGCGCCCCGGTTCTTTTAGCATCAAAGTTGCTTAGGGAAGCCCAGATAAAAAGGTAATTAACATGACTATTAGGACTACGTTATTTAAAATTTAAATTATTCAATTTCAGTGATGAATAGAATCAATATGATCTTAATAGATAAGTTCTTAGAACAATATTATTTTATTACCTTCCTCCACCTTTCCAATTTGTTTTTGATAAAACTAGTTATAAATAGTAAAAGCATTAGCCCTATAACTATAGTAGAAATGTTCCCTCTCTAAAAAATTTAGTATAATTAGTAATCCTACTTAGATAGAAGAATATACAACCTAGTTATTAGTGTTAATTATATAAGGATACATAGTTAAGCTATTACTAGACCTCTAACTGAGGGAACATAATAGCAAGCTATTGCTAGACCTATATAATAGCCTATTAGGTAAGGAGTTAATAGATAGAAATAAGCCTAATACAAGGTTTAGTATATAGAAAAAAAATGATAAGTTATATAGAAAAAGAAATATTTATATAAAGAAGGATAATATAATAAAAACTAATATACATACTATAACCATATAGGTTACATATAGGGGTTGTACCTAGAAATAATACAACATGATATAAAAATAAAATAAATAAAAACTAATATATAATGTATAAAATGACCCTATTTTTAGATGCTAGATTCTCTCTAGGTAGTAAAAAATGTTAGATTTATCTTTATACTAGTCTACTATACTTGTATTTAAGATTTAGGATGTAGAATTCTAGACTTAGCAAAAAAAAAAAAAAAAAAGATTTATAATATAGTTATAGGGTTTAGGTAGCATATATGATTCTGACTTTGGAGTTAATAATATAGTATAATTATACCAAGGTAGAAGGAAGTATTTGGATTATAGTATTTATTAGTAAATGTATTACATGCACACTCTTACTTAGGAGATAGGGATATGAAAGGTGAGAAAACTATATCCTATAAACTATTTTTTGAAAATAAATTCAACTAACTTAATGTATTTATAAGTAGGAGTTATGTATTACAACTATAATATAAAATGAAATATTTATTTATTGTTTAAAGGTATAAAGCTTATAACCCTTTTCTAGTATAATGCAAAAACCCTAGTAAACCCAAATAATTTAAAACCTATCAAGACCTCCTAAATTCTCACTATACTACCTCTATATAATGTACTAACACTAAAGATCCACTGCCTAAAGAGAAATACTTGGCATAGGAAAAAATCAAAAGACTAGAAAATATAAGATACTACTAAGATAAAAGTACGATCATAAGGGGAAGCAAGTACCTAGAGGCATGAAGAGCTGGCTAAGGTAAGCCTTTATCATAAGTGCAGTAGTAAAGGGGAGAAAACATCCAAAAACTAAGAAACTAAAACCTATCAGGTAGAATAGGTAAAAAAGGGAAAAGACTAAAAAACCCCCAAAGGTATAGTGCTAGCTAGCCAGCAAAGAAGTAAGTGTTAGGTTTTTGGACATCACTAAGTTGCACTATTCATCCTAAAGGATGTACCAGTGTATAGTAACTGAGAAAAATATAGGGTAGTGTAGTTTAAGAATATCAACTTAGTTAAATTACAACTATGATACCTATAATAGGTTACTATATTAAAACTAGCTACCTTTTAGCAAGATAAAGGAATCTTATATAGTGTGTAAAAATATCTTAATATATATTATTAGAAAGGCTTAAATATAGGAATTGTTTATACTATGAAAGGAGTGATTGATCCCTAGCCTGTAGAAAATATAATATATCTTACTATCCTAATAAAAATTTCTAGAAGAGAGCTAATATTTATGTATATATGGTAGAAATAGATATTAAATCTTTACTAGATTTATGGTAAATAGAAAGGGTTTTTGGAATGGAGATAATATATAATACTTTCATTTATGCTTTTTTTCTTTTTTTTTTTTTTTTCTTGAAACTTACATTTTATAAGTTTCTGATTTTAGAATTGTAGAATTTTGCATTTTTTTTTTTTATTTAGGATATTTATATTACTACATTTTTAAGAAGTTTGAGTTATATATTTTTGGAGATTATAATTGTATATATTTATAGTTTAGAGTTTTATATAATTGTTATTGTAGAGGTTTTGGTTTTAGGGTTTATTATTTTTAGTTTTTTTTGATAATGTAAATTAAATATAAATAGAAAGAATAGATATTATTAATTATAGATAAAATATTTATAATCTACAATTTCTTTCAATATAGACTTTTATAAACAAGTATAATAAAGATTACAATAAGGTTTAATATAGTTTACTCCTAGCTAAAAGAAGATTCAAGTAACCTATAATTACTAGAGAATATTTAAGATCCAAGTTATTGATAGTTCTATCTTTAGGTTTAAGGTAGAAAAGAAGGAATAGTTAAAACCTAAACCTAGAGGTAAAGGATTAATATCTTGTACCTTTTTAACTATAGAATATAGGTATCTATAAAAGAGGGAGAAATTTAATTCCTAAGAAATTTAAAGAAACTATAGAAATAATTTAATATAGAAGTAGAAATAATAAAAATAGCTAGTGGAATAATAATATAATTGTGTAGCTATGCTAAGCAATTAGAGTTTTTAGAAAAGTTTTACTACCTATATATTTAAAAACACCTCTAGCTATAACTGAGAATAGTAACTAATATTTTAGTTATAAGTAATATAAATTCCATCATAGATGAAAATAGCTAAGAATGGATATAGTATAATTTTTTTGTGGTAGAAGAGGTATAGCAATTAATAATATTTAAGAGGTTATATTTTTGATAGGAAACTAGTAGAGGATAGTTTGATTAAGATACTAAAGGTATAAGGCAGATATTCTAGGGGTAGGGATTTTAGAGGATAGGACTTAAAAAGAAGTACACAAGAAAAGATAAAAAGAAAAGGGAGGTTATTAATTATTTTAAAATAGGTAAGGATTATTATATTTTTTGTATTATTGGAAATTAGGTAGATTTTGGATATTAACAATTATATATAGCTCATCGGTAAAGCAAAGAGTACTAAGACCTTGAAATAATTTTAGTAGACACATAATTTTCTAATTCTTATATAATATATACTATAAGTTATAATGATTTAGTGCACTAATATTATAGGTAGGTTTGGTATATGGTAGCTATAGGATACTAGTACTACTACTAGTTATTTTAGCCTAGTATTGTAAGGGGCAGATCAGTTTCAATTGACCTACCTAGTGTGACCCCTAAAACATTTCTGCAATAGAAAAGTAGATAGCAAAACCTATACTAAAAAGTATTAAACTTATTCTAAAAATAGAGTAGAAATATTTAGGGGTATAAAAGAAACTAATAGGGAAAATTACTAAAAACAAAACCCTTTATAAATATAAAGGAAGTTGAATAGAAAATAAGTAAATAAAAATATAGAAATACATAAAATGAAAAAAAAAATAAAAAAAAGGAATTAATAAAAAAAATAATAGAAATATAAAAAAAGAGGTAACAAGATAATTTAAGGATAGTAAGATGTAAAATATTCATCTATTTCAACATTAAAACTCCTTGCAGATTAGTTTAGAGAGTTACATTAACAAATTCTTAGTGTAGGTGCCATTACAGTGCTATGAGGAGAGCTTTGGGTCAAGTATAGCTTCATGAATAGGGATTTGGGTATAATGAGGGTAATTGTTCAAGGAGACCTAGAAGATTTTATTACATGCAATTCTATTTTGGTCAAAATTGATAATCATAAGGGACCTGCCATTATCTAGCTTTTCCTGATCTTGATCCTCATTTTATGGTTTCTTCAAGTTTTGTACATGTATATAAAAGAGTTTTATGTTCTTGAGAACAATTTTTTTTTTTGTCCTAGCTTTTGCTCTTACTACTCACAAGTGTCCAGGGTTTACATTAAAATGTGCTGTTGTAGGATTGAGGTCTGAAGAGTATTATAATGGGTTGAGTTTTATTACTTTATCATGGATTAAGCAATTCAAAAATATGGCTCTCAATTCTGCATTTTGTTTTCAAAGATTACGCACTATGGGGTGGGAAAAATATAGGGGCAAGATTGGCAGAAGAAGTATGCCTATTAGCCTTACGGAATCTCCGCAGTGGGGTTACCATCAAGAGTCAAATATAACTTTCTCTCCCGTTATACATATATAAAGCTTACTCTAAGTGGATATTTTCTTTGGTTTTAATACGGGGTCTGTGGTGTGGGTAGTTTATATGATATTTTTTCGTATCTTGCGACGCTTCTCGTCAGACTCGAAAAGGTACTCGAGTTGGCGCTATTAAACAAAAAAAAAAAAAAAAAATCACACTTCCGGTCTATGCCACATTCCTTCCTTGCCAGCAAATCTTACCGGTAAATGCAGTGGAGCAGCTAAAAGTGATGAGTAGGCAATAGCTAGTTTATTGAAGCCGCTGGGGACGAACGCGTTTTTTTACCCCAAATTTCATTGCGAGCTTAGTAAACGGTACACGTGTGAAAACTGCATTATTCATTTGCGGAACTACTGGATACTGTAAAAGATAGGCTAAGTTCCTTTATAATTTTATGAATAATTTAATTTTTTTTTAGAATGAGACGACTGCATGTTATAGCTATGCATACAGGAAATATTACCTATTTTCCGCTTCAAATTATCGCATTTTTGTGCTAAGCTATGGTAGTTTTTGCGAAGGTGAATTTTGTGAGACGGTTTCGGCGTCGCCCACCATACCATCCCGGCTTCCCCCGTACTGGGATACGCCACATGTATCTATACCCTAGTACCATGATGTCCTTGCGTCCTGTTGTTGTGTTATAATGGTGCATCCAGGTGATAATTCGTTGGTAAGTCTTAAGAAATTTTTGAAGTTGTGAAAGATCGCCCAACTTGGTTCATGTTAAATAACACTCGCTGCTGCGACATTCTCTAACTAGGTTTTCTGACAGAACCGTACACCCTTTTGCAAATAGAACTGGTAAATAACTGTTGGTCTGTGCATACAGATGTTCTTACTCACAGACAATATAGGAAGAATGAGGTATGAAATTGATCCGGCTATTACTTTTTCGATTTCTTGGTTCGAAAATGTCGATGTATTGCTGCGGTGTCAATGCTGAATCACTGCAATATCAATGGAAGATACACCATAGGGCGCGGATGTGCTAGAACCCTTTTCAAGCACCATCATACTCGCGTGGCTCTTCTAGTTAATTCGGCATTCGTATATTAAACCCTGTCTTCGCGAATTCCCTTGCAATAAAACGACAACTTCAACATTAACTGTACCGATGTGACAAGGTATCGTGTTGCTAGAAAGAACTAAATTTTCGGAACTGGTTAAATACCAAATGCTGCGGACTACGTGAGCTATAATCCATTGAGCGCCATCAAAAGAGACTACAACCCACGTGTGAAGAAGCGTCTCCGACATTTACTCTAAATATTCGGGGTTCGGGAAATATGTATGATTATGCAGCGCGAAGCCAACTTCTCCCTCTCGTGTTTCTTCTTGAAAGAGGTCTCCTGAGACTTTTAGTAGTATGAATTTGCTGAGTTCATCGCCTCGAGCACGTCGTGTGAGGCTTATTGGTTAAAAAATTATTATTTCGTGAGCAATCGAACTGGGCAGAGTAATATTTGCATGCAAATATAGATAAAGTTGTACGGGCGAGAACGGGAGTGATGATATGTTAGAT
This sequence comes from Phymatotrichopsis omnivora, assembly GCA_016880775.1. Taxonomy (NCBI): domain Eukaryota; kingdom Fungi; phylum Ascomycota; class Pezizomycetes; order Pezizales; family Rhizinaceae; genus Phymatotrichopsis; species Phymatotrichopsis omnivora. The sequence continues at coordinate 14,800 of JABYPW010001232.1, forward strand.
AACGAATCGTGGTATTATCCCTTGGCTGGGTGAGACGTGCGAAATCTTTTCCCACTTCACGTTACGTTTTCTTTTCCAGTTTAAGAACTTCTCTAATCCACCGTAGTCACTTTACCACAGTAGTTAAGTACTGGGACGGGATTGGGAAAGCTCTGAGATTGGTAAAAAAAAACCCTAACATGGAGTGAGAACAGATTTCACCCAGCCAACGAATACTATTTTGGCGCAAATAAAATGATAATGCATAACCCATCATAGATCATCACTCGCCAAGCACAACCAAACTTTCCAGAAAGCGTCCTTTCTTGCCAACGCTGTAAATGTAAATTAGAAAAACTGTCTGATATTTAAGGAATAGAGTAAAGACATCTTAGTCATAAGTAAAATAAATATTTGATTGAGATATCTCCAATTCCATCAATGTCCCAAACTATCACCTTTCCCGAAAGCTTCGAGTCCACTGGTTTCTCCGCTCGTCGCTACGTAAATAACACCATCCATTTTCACAGCTCCATCAACCGTCCCTTCTCCCTCCGGAACCTATAAAAAAACTCTACGATTTTTTCCGTCACCTCCAACGGAGCGGGAACAAATCCCCATTCCCCCGAATTATCAATATTCCTATGCCGACTCATCCAATCATGTCGCCCATTTTCGATCTTCCATCCCTCCACCTCAACTCCTCCCCTACAGCTTCCCCACTTCTTAACAGTAACACTCTGATTCCCCTCCCTGTCACCGTCCCACTCCACCACATCTTCACATCCATCCTTTTCTGCCCACCAATCAAGCCATGATGGGATAGAGGGAATTATCCCCGAGCGATTGTTGCTTGGATAACAATCCTCTGCTTTGCGGCCATTGTATGGGACTTGCAAATCCGCAGTCCCATGAAAATCTATCACCGCAACTGGCACCTCCGGCTGACAACTTGGATCTGGAGTTTCTAAATCGATCGCATCATAGAACGGACCCGCGACAGGTGCAATTGCAGTAATCCTCCGTGACAACTTACACGCCAAATGTGCGGAAAAACCAGCGCCATTAGACTTTCCACTAACATATACCCGTCCTTGGTCCACCAAGTCTCCAAATTCTCTAATCAGAGAATCTAAGATATCCTCCACGAATCGCACATCGTTTCTTTCAGGGACCGCATACGGTGCTCCTTCCCAACATGTTGGCTCGGGGTTCCGTTTGTTGCGGCAACGGGCGAGACCGGGAAGACCTTGCGGGTGGACTACCATTGCGGTCGGGGCGGCGAGGTGGAAATTTGTGAGCGTGCGCATTTGGTGGGATTTGCGGCCGCGCCCGTGGAAGGCTATGATTACAGGCCAGTTGGGAGAAGATTCATTGATATTGGATTTTGGGGGCGTATCAAGGATGTAGGTTCTTTCGGTACCGGAGGAGTCTAGCGTGCGAATGTCGTTGGTGTAACCTAAGGGAGGATAGTCGAGGGGGAAGTGTGTGGGAGTGCGGGCGAACGCTAGGACGGTGGAAGCGAGTCGGAGGATAAGTTTATACATATTTTACACGACAGTGTGAACACGATGGAGTCTGGGGGCTAAGGTGAGGGTGGACGCGGGCAAGGTACCGATAGATGGTGGAGGTGGTATTCTGATGCTACATATGTGACTTGTGCGAGCGTATGCACATGTACCACCTTTCCCTTTACGGCAGAGGCTAGCTGAATAATCAGAAATATATCGTGTGAGCTGAGATATTTGATTTCTATCATGGCATTTAGGCCGTTTCAAAGCTCAAACTAAAGGTATTATGACTCTGTATCCCAGTTCAGAAAGTGGTGGTTAAAATGTTTGGGGCGAACAGATAATGAAGAGAGGTGCATTCTGTTCTCGACCGCTTCTCCGCCATCTCGTAACGATTTTAACGTCTGCTGTGATTGTACGTTCGGAAGAAAATCTCCAAGAGACAAAGCAAAAACAAATGAGTTGGGGGGGGGGGGGGGGGGGGGGGGGGG
>JABYPW010001233.1:0-16779 GCA_016880775.1 Phymatotrichopsis omnivora
CCAAAAAAAAAAAAAAAAAAAAAAAAAAGAGGGAAAAAACAGAGGAAAGAAAAAAGAAAAGGGAAGAGTGGCCCATATGGACCGAGTGATAGATATATCATGACAATCATTTTTTCCTAATTTTCTTTTTCAACCCCCATGGCGAGCGACAACTAGAAAAAGGGAAAAACTAAAGGATCTAGTAAATGAGATAATGGTTTTTTTCTGTCTATCTGCTATCTATCTATGGCTGTCTGGCTACCTATCTACGCATTTATAATTCCATGTCCCATGCAATTATATGAAGGCCTGTCAAATTGGTGGTTTTTATATTTGTGAGCTCTAGTGGGGAGTTTCTTACCGACCTCATTGTATCTCTCACTTCGACTCGCTCTCTCAGCACAAGCGTCATCGAAAGGAGGAGGTGGGGGACGGTGGTGGAAAGAGCAGTCGGAGGTTGACACCATGCCCCTTTTTTTTTTTCTTTCTTTTTTTTTTTTTAATATAATTATAATTTTGGGGGTGATAATAGCTGTGCTGTTTTGTTAGTGTGAGATAGAAGAAGGAAATATTGGTGAAGAGAGAAGAGAGGAGGGAGAAGAGCAGGGGAAGGGGAATCTATAGACTTTGGGTGTCTTGGCATCAAAGCGCGTTGCGCTATGCACCAGGAAGATCGCCCAGCGGCCAAAAGTTGAGAATTCTTAGCATGCAGATCTTCTGGCAGCGCTACCCTTTGTCGCCTAGAATCACTGTTTTAAATTTGATGTTTCGTGGATTGGGTCAGGATGCGAAGATATAATTTCTCGCAATGAGGATGGATCATTGCCGAATACACTTGATCATTTTTGCAGGTTTTCAAGCAACTCTGACATCTCATACTGCTTCCACCAAAGTAGCATTTTCGTTCATTTTTGCATGTTGGCTGCGAACATATTCAGGCGGTGAGAGACTCCCCGCTTAGTCGCTGGCGTCGTGGTACGTCTTATATATATTTAATCTCTGTAGAATCAAGGTGAATATTATCCACTAAAATATGTATTGTATGCAAGTTTAAGAGCTTGTGACCTGCGGTGTGCCATATCCATCTCATAGTAGCTTCAATCGCAACGAAAGTGAGCCGAATGATATACCATGATCTGTTAATTTTTTTCTTTTTCAAAATGATCAAAACAATTCGGCAATAACCTGTTCTTATTTCGAAAAATTACATTCTCGCTCCCTGGCCCAGTCCACGGTAACATCAACTTCCAAGCAGTGATCCTTAGCGACAAGGGGGCGGCACTGCCGGAAAATCTGCATGCTAAGAATTCTCAACTTTTGGCCGCTGGGCGATCTTCAGCGCAACGCGCTTTGATGCCAAGACACCCAAAGTCTATAATTTCCCCTCTCTTCTCTTCCTTCTCTCTTCTATCTTCTCCACCATTTTTTTTTTCCACCTTACACTAACAAACAAGCACAACAATCATCATTATCATTATAAATATATTTTAAAACAAAGGCATGGTGTCAGCCTCCGGCTGCTGTTTCCACTTCCATCCCCCACCTCCTCCTCTCGACGACGCTTGTGCTGAGCGAGTGAGTTGAAGTGAAGGATACAATGAGGTTGGTGAGAAACTCCCCACTAGAGCCCAAAAATATAAAAACCACCAATTTGACAGGCCTCCGCGTTCCCACTGGCGGGAAAGGCCTTCATATAATTGCGTGGGACATGGATGGAAAAAAAGTATATAGATTTTGTAATCAGATAGATGGATGGATGGATAGATATATACAGAAACAAAAAATGATGCAGTTTGAATTTTATCTTGGCCATTGCTGTTTCTTCTGCTGTTGCTATCTAAGCTGGTGAATGGTGTGATTGTGAAGAGTTTCATAACTTGTCACTCGGTTTGATGGAGATCGAACTAGAGCTATGTCCATCTACTGCGCCGAAGCCGGACAAATTGCTTGAAAATAGGTAGTCTATGTAGTGATTTGCTTTGTCTCTGGTTAGGCTTCGTGCTCCAGATACATAGCCAGTGGCCTTCGAGGTAATTGAGTTAGAAAATTTGTGACCGAGAACCCCCCACCCACGATGGTACGTGGCGAGTTAAAAAAAAGGAAATACACTGCACAGCAGGTTCAATTTTTTATGCAGCAAACACAAAGCTTGAGTCGATTGATCAGCAAAAAGCATTCCTCAAAGTACGCTCTATACATGCATTATCCCGACCCTATCTAAATCTACATCTATTCCCACTGGCGCCTAATAACCGGTCTCGCCGGATCCCACGGTCCATGTATCTCACTATTCCCCCAGTCCATTAGCATTAAACGTCATACTCCTCGAAGGCAAAGTAAAGAGGAAACATACTTTTTATATTTCTGCAGCGAAATCAACCACCACCCACACCCACCCATACCGCCTACAACCCCTAACACATACACCACGGCCCACCCCCACCCTACCACGGCCCCCAGCCCGGCCGCGGCCCCAAGAACCAGCACCACTGTCAACAGCACATGCAGGTTCCATGAAATATATTTTATATAGCGACGGAACACGGGAAATAGTCCAAAAACTTCGATTGCGAAGAGGATTAAGGAGAAGACGTGAGTTGTGGAGGGGAGACGGGAGGCAAGGACCACGGAGGAGGTTATGGCTGCATTGGTGGAGAGCGAAGCGGGGAATCTGCGTTGATTAGTGACTGCTTGCCGATTGCAGGAAAGTGAGGATGGGAGGAAGTGGAAAGTGGGGGTTACTTGACTTCAATGCCGCTGCCGTAGTCGAAGCTTAGGCAGTTTGCGAGGAAGAGCCAGGTTGCGATGGCCCAGATGCTATCGCTGCTAATACTGGTGGTAAGACTGCGGAGGATGGGGGATAGTCCTAATAATGTAACTTTTCGGCAGTGAGCTACCACTTTTGCCCAGAGGGGGGGGGTTCGGTGTCTGAAAGTAGTGGCTATTGGGTTTTTTACAGAAAATCAATAATGCAGATTTTACAGTCGTCAGTCTCCTTGACCGCTGCATTTTCTTCATATGTACCTTATCCTCCGCCGATGGACCAGGCGCAAGTTCTCCCTTCCGGAGCTTCGTTGGAGAGGTGGGGGTGGACGCATTTGACGCCGGATATGGCGGAAAATAACTTACGGAGTTCCCAGATGGAGTCCTTAAATGGTGTCTATCACCGCCTCCATTTGGCATACCCGGAATCTCCAATCCCAAGCCCTTAGGTTCTGGGCTTAGACCCACAATCGGACTTGCGCTACCTGCTCCACCTCCGGCAGTACTACTTGTGCTGCTCCCCCTTTCATGCCTAGCAGCCTTCACCGCCGCCGCCCGCTCCGTGGCAGCTTCCCGCTTCTCCCATCCCATGTCCCAGATTGCCCAGCCAGCTACAGTAAGAAATGTCGAGACCATGACAACAGTAACGGGCGAGACCCGCTCTTTGAAGATAGCGATGAAAGAGGTGACGAATATCATGACGGAGGAAAGGTGTTGGACAATTACGGTTGAATCCGCAACTAGGGAGTAGAAGTCGTAGGGCTGGACATTGATGTTGCGTTGAAGCTGGGAAAGGAATGTGGGGTCGACCCAGTTGTCAGGATCTGTTTTCTTGTTTTCTTGTTACGGTACTGCGTCGGCCGAACGTTGATTTTTTCGGGGATGTCAAGAGCAGAGGAAGGACGGAAGGGAGAGGTACAGTCTTGTTTCACCCACAACAGTTTCCTCCACGGTTTCCGCGGTTTCGTTTTCGGTGGCCTTCCAATGCTACTGCCGGAGCGTCGCTCACCGGAGTTCCCGGGCCGGCTACCGCCGGCATCAGATTGCGGCGGCTGCAGCGTCGCTGGCCGCCATGCGGGATTGGTGTGGTCGTTCGCGGGCGTCGATAATCTCGAGGGTGACGGGCGGTGGGAGGCCTGCGGAGGGATGGGCGTGGGCATGTAGAGGTCGGGCATGCAGAGTTACTTGGCCGGGTGCGGTGCAGTCGTAAAGGGGCAACAGCGGGAATAGGAGAGCAAGCGACTGGGCATGAAGGCCGCAGCAGCTTTCGGAGGAGTCGAAATAATTACTGGGAAAGGGAGAAATTGGAGTTGTCGCGGGAGCTGTTTTGGTTGAGGAACGCGGTTGGAGGGCCAAGCCAGCGGTTGAGTTGGGCGTGGCCTCGTTAAGTGGCTGCTGCGTGTCGTTACCGGCAGACTCTCCATCAGCTCTCCGTGGCCAGTTTGAGAGAACAACATCAAGAGAGATACCAACCCCCACATAATATATAGCGCCATGGCACAGTACTTCTCTGGCCCCTCACCTCACTCCGGCTACGGCGCTCCAGCGTCGTCATCGTCATCCTCAGCAAATCTCCAGTTCTACCAGTCCTCCTATCCCAACCCGCAAGCTGTCTCCGGTCACACGACGCCGCAACAGGCTGGCGGTTATGGGTTCGGCGGCGTCGGAGTATCGTCTGCAGCTGGAGCAGCTGCGCGAGAACCCGGACGACTGACGCCTGGATGGCTGGCGGCTTTCGGAACAAGTGGCTATGAAGATGAACCGCCGCTGCTGGAGGAGCTGGGGGTCAACTTTGGACACATCAAGGTGAAGGTAAATTCCTATAGAATCGAGTGATTATTGTGCGATAAAAATACCGCGGTTGCGATTAAAGAAGTTGGTGCTGATGGATCTGCAGACATTGACAGTTCTAAATCCTCTTGCGAGCGTGGACCAAAACATGATGGACGACAGTGACGTCGCCGGCCCGATCCTCTTCTGTCTCCTCTTCGGTACTTTCCTTCTTCTCGTCAGTCTCCCCGCACCCTCTCCTTTGAAAACAACCCCCGCTAACCCTCGAACCAGTCCGGTAAAGTCCACTTCGGGTATATCTATGGTGTAGCTCTCCTCGGTTCCATCTCCCTACACCTCATCCTCAACCTTATGTCCCCTCCCACTCATTCCCTAAACTACATCCGCTCCGCCTCCGTGCTAGGCTACTGCCTTCTTCCGCTCGTCTTCACATCGTTGCTGGGAATCGCGTATCCTATGGATGGTTTCGTCGGATATGTGCTCAGTGCCCTGGCAATCGCTTGGTGCACGTACTCGGCGAGCAACATGTTCGTTGCCGTGTTGCGAGTTCAAGATATGCGTTTGCTAGTTGCCTACCCGTTGGCACTGTTCTACAGCGTGTTTGGGATCATGGCTATTTTCGGGAGTAAGGCTGGGTCCAGTGCCGCTTTGACAGGGAGGTGAGAGGGCTTTGGGGGCGGAAGTTTGTGATTGGGAGATGGGAGATGGGCGATGGAGGCGAAAATGGAAAAAAAGAATAGAAGGCCGGGGGTTTTATGATTTTCATTAATATATCATGTGTACAATACATCGTTTTGTTTTCTCCAATTCCTAGTTATCATGCTACAAGCCTAGCGTATCTAGCTCTTCGGCCACTTCTTCCACTACCAATCCCAAAGCTGTCTCGCCCCCATCTTGCCTATCCAAGTCCATCAATATTTTACATATCCGCTTGACCTTTACCACCTCACTGCCAATTTTCTTCCTCACCGCCTGGTGAACATTAACCAAGCAGACACTTGCTAGCCTTAATACTGCTGCATCCAATTCCAACCAAGCTCCACCGCTCCCCTTGATATGCACAACTTTTACAATATCTTTGACCCAATTTTCCTCTGCAGATGCTTGCCCTCTCACAAATTCAGTCAGCACTCCCGCTTCTTCAATCGCCAACCTAACCTCCTCCTCTGGAACGGCCGAGTTCTCATAAATCCGTTTTAAATCTCCCCACGCCAAATCCCACCCACCATACTTCTTGAACATCTCCTGACCATTTTTCTCCAGAACCGTTCCCTCGAGTGCCCCAATAATCCATGGCCGGTAATCTACCCCCACTTCAGCTCCTTTCTGCCATAATCCAAAAAACATGTCTGTCAATCCTCCAGCTTCCTTGCGTAAACTATTATCTTCTCTGAGCCACAACGACAATGCCCTCATGGCGGCCATGACAAATGGGTCTTTTTCAAAGCCACCTTCGAGATTCGACTCCCAGGTGAGACTCATCGGCATATCCTTTTCGTATCCCGGCTCGAATCCGGCAGCACCCGCGTACGCAGCATCCCATCGGTCTCGGAGAAACTCGATAGTCAACCCAAAGGTCTCACCGATATCTTTCTGTAGCTGAAGGAGAAGTTTAGTATCAATTTCAAGGTCTTCGATTTCATCGCACATGACTAGATATCCCAGAAAAGCGGCAACGATGTCAAAGTCGGATGCGAGACGGTGGGCGGTGGTGCCGTAGGACGGGGAGGCGATTTGCTCGAGCAATGAGGGAAAAGACGCGCGGAGGTCAATGAGTACCAGTTGCATAAAGAAGTAGACAAATGGTTTCAAGCCGGATGTTACGGCTGCTTTGGTAGACGATCTGGAGCAGAAAAGTAGTGTGGGCGGGTATTTGTGGAGAAGGGAGGCGGCAATGATGATGCAGGCATGACGCTCTTTGGAAGCGTGAGCTGCGGTAATGATAGATTGAATAGCTTTGTAAATTTGTACAACCCAGGTTGTGTCGGAGGGGAGGAACTAGAGAGGGTAGGAATGAGCATTATAGACGGATAAGGGAAAAAAGGAAGGGGAAGCGGACAATAGGGGATTCACTTCGGAGGGTATTCGGGTAAGTAGGTCGCTGAGGAAAGATAGTAACCGTGAACGGGGAGGTCTTTCGGAAGCAGACAGATACTGGCAAAGCAGAGGTAGGAAGTATGACAACCGCTCTTGGAGCAGTTCCGGTGAGCCCATCGAGTTAAAAAACGCATACTGGAGGACTTGAAGCGAGTTCTCATGTTCTACAGACGCTTGAACCAACGGTGATAGATCGGGAAGGCTCAGAATAGCTTCTGCACCTTTTCTACCAGTAGCGAAAGCAAGAAGTGTTTGCAATATCGTCGCCGTAGTTATCGGTGTACTATCTACTGTCAGATTGAGTAGCGCTGTAGCCTCCATGGCACAACGGAAACACATACCTATGGGTCAACGCCTTAATCAACAACTTGGATCTAGCCACCAAAGCCTCGTTCTCTGCTGCATCCGGAAGCAGAGTTGAAAATGCATTAATAACGTTGATGGCTAGCTCCACCATATCTTTTGCCTCCTCCGGGCTTTTTTGCTTCTTGGACTCTCCTATATTTGTTCACCGCCTTTAGCGAATTCCTGCATGTTCAGTGAATGGTCGCTTCCTGTAAATTCGGGAGAAAGAGTTTTGAAGAATAAGATCAATAAAACCCACCAGCTTTGAGCAATCGGTCCAAGAACTTCGGATCCAGGGCAGCCCAGCATTTAGCAAGCAACTTGTGGTCCTGGACATGGGTTAGGAGAGACGAGAGTATGGCCAGACCAACGAAGCGGGAGGTGTCATCCTTCTGACTGAGGAAGGTGAGACATTGCCCGATTGTCTGGGAATATACAGCAGTGCCAGTTGGAGTGGATGTGGAGGATTGAGAGTTGGTGGCGGGTTCCATAACGGAAGATTGAGGTTGAGCTGTGTTTGGAGCTGTTCTTGGAGCTGTTCTTGGAGCTGCGCGGGAGACACGGAGATGGGATGATGCCGGGGGGCGCCAGCTTAGTCATTATATATGCTTAGTCATTATATATGCTTAGTCAGTATATATGCTTAGTCATTATATATGCTTAGTCATTATATATGCTTAGTCATTATATATGCTTAGTCATTATATATGCTTAGTCATTTAGCGATCGTTCACAAAGACTGGACACTTACTTGTCATTGAGGAAGGGGTTTTGAGATTCTGTTCTATAACAGTTTGCTAGTTTGATAAGGATCGAGCTATTTTGTCGTCGTCTCCAGATGTAGAGAAAATTGAGTTAAGAGTTTTTTATATATATATATATATTTGAAAACCGACAATGCGGGTGCAATCATGCTCCCTTGGTCACTATTGTATGGACGGGTCGGGTACACTCAATTAAGAGCTGCATTGAACTTCCCATTTCGATCACTTTCAATGTGGACAGGGCGTTTATACTCGATTAGGAGCAAGGACATAGTCACACATTGTAGGAGCGTCAGGTGTGTACCTTCATTCGCTAAGCGCCGTCAGGGTAACCTTCATACGGCACCGACAACGCGGGGCATAGCTAGTACTTAAACCCCCGTCCCTCGAATGATAGGCACGCAACAATAGTGCTGCTAGTGCCAAGATTTCGAGCCAAGAGTCTCAAAATTTTTTTTGAACTTCAAGCTCTTTCGCACGCCAGACTCCAGCAGCAACCACAACTCGCTCGCCATGCCTTCAAAACTGAAGTCTGTAGGCTCCAAAAAGGTTGGGACTGAGTGCACGAGACATCATTCGGTATGATATCAATCGTGCATGCTGAATGGAACCAAACGTCGAAGCTAATTCAGCACAGTTCAAGTCTTTTTCGCAAAAAATCGCAAATCTGTAAGTTGCATATTTTTGTTTTCCTTGCCCCGGCGCCGGTTTCGTTTACCGGTCGATCGGGCTTTGGGTAAAGTTGTGTGGCACTGATATACACCGCAGAAAAATTGATCCCGTCCGCCGTGTCCGCCGCCATGTTGACGACGAAGAAACCATCAAGTCGTTTTTCCGCAGTTCTCTCGAGTCCTGGGTGGACCTGAACCTTTCCACGCCCTTCACCGAATTTTCCCGGGAAGTTCTTCCTCTCTCTGAGTCGCTTCCTCACATTTTACACTACAAAGATAAGATATTCGACATTCTCTTCATCTATATTGATAAACGAGATGTTCTTTCTCTCGAACCTCTCCTCGACCTCCTCGCGCAGTTCGCCCACGACCTCGGTGCTAGCTTTGAGCCCTATTTTTGCCGGGCCGTGACTCTACTTTCCAGTCTAGTGGCGAAACATGCGGACGTATCCACCATCGAGTGGACTTTTAATTGTCTGGCGTATTTGTTAAAGTATCTTTCCCGCCTACTGGTTCCAGATTTACGGCCATTATTCGATATCCTCGCCCCACTACTTGGAAGAGAAAACCAGAAGGCATTCATTTCGAGATTTGCTGCGGAGGCTCTGAGTTTTTTGATCCGGAAAGCGAGGGAAGAGCCCTTGAAGTTGATCGTGAAACATGCGTTTGTGGATTTGAAGGAGAATGCGACCAAGTCGTCGGCCAAGGCATACCCTGAGGGACTTATGAACATGTTTCATGAGGCATGCATCGGCGTGGATCGGACGATACACTCTAGGGGACCGCAGATTTTTCGGGCTATGCTTGATATCGCACTAGAGATTGAGGACAGCTTGGGCCCTTGTTTCAGTGTGACGCAGGGGGTTTTGGTAGCCCTAATACATCACACTATTCCGGAAACCTTCCAGCCAATTTTAAAGGCGGTCTACGAGTTCATAGATCAAAAGTTTCTAAAGGAAGGCTCTGCTTCTGTGCGGGAGATTGCCATGGCAGGAAGGTTGGTGTATACCTGCGTCACCGTACGAAAGGGTACTCGCATCACAAGTTGGGAAGAAGCCGGACAGGTGACAGTAAGCCTTCTACAAGTAGGTGCCGGATTGCAAGAGATGAAAGAGCCATCAAAGCAAGGGCTCTGGGAGGTCATGAGAGCTGCTGCAGTGATCCTACAGTGCGCGGAGCTGGAAGTCGTTACCTCAAAGTGCGGTAAGGTCATGAAAAAGGTTAAAGATTTCCAGGTAAATCACCGTTGCTGTACAACGCTTCTGATCTGGGAAAGCTTTTACTAAAAATATGTATAGAATGGAGATTTGTTCTTGTCGTTCTGCGATTTTTTTTCCGAGCTTGGAAGTGAGCGGTTTAAGGCATTCCTGCTACCTTACTTCCAAAGGTAAAATTGATTGCATTTAAAGTGAAATATGAGGAGAAAAGTATTAACGGATAACACACTAGATTTATAATTTCCCAGTGGACGGCGCACGAAGATTACCTATGTTTACTAATTCCTAAACTCTCCGCAGCCGGTTCATTAAAGCCTCCTAAGGAGTCGGAGTCAGCATCAGTAGACCTTCTTGGGACGAAGTCACCGATCACATCATCCGCAATAAAAGCCTTCCAAGATTTCAATGATGCAGTGGCTAAGAAAGGTGAAGGTTTGGATATCCTAGCAATTCGCACCTGGAGATACCTAGATGTTTTATTATCCTTACCGATATCCGGCGATTCAAAACAAATGGCCGAATTCCTCGCTGAATTAACAATATTGTTACCTCTAATCTTTACGGCGGACGGGAAGTTGAGATTTGCTGCCATCGCTGGGAAGGTTTTGAGTCTTTGCGCAAAAGCAGGTGCCAAAACCATTGATCTATCTAGTGGATCACTTTGCGAAGGGTTTGCAGAGCTAGCTGGTAACCCTGTATTTTTAAAGGGAGTTTTGGAGTACATAACCTCTCCGAATGTTTCGCTCTTTGGGGAGATTACCCTGAGAAGTGTACTTGACAAACTCCTTTCCAATCTTGCTAGCCCGAGCCACGATGTCCGAAGTCTGTCATTGGCGTGTATGAAAATCTTGTACGCGAAGAAAAACAAGGACGGAAAGCAAATCTCCGAGGTCATCAATCTTGCAAATATTATCGAAGGAACGTCGTTGACTATCGCAAATGCAAGAAATGTCTCGATGTATATCCGGAAGCTAGGAACTGAGCATGCATACATCAAGGATGATCCATGGCAAAGCAAAGTTGTGACTTACTACTGTTTTGGTATTTTGTGGCGTTCCACACTCGTCCGACTGATTTTTGATGAATGGATATTGACATGTTGTAGGATTGTTGACGGTACACTTTTCACCGGTCTGGAATGACGCGATACAGACTCTGCGGATGGTGGCCGAAACGGACGAAGAGACGGTTGCTTCGTTATCATTTGGCTGGCTTGAGATGCAGCAGTCTTCGGAGCCTCAGGAAGTTGGTGGTGTGGAGAAGGCAGCCGGTCCAATGACAGGTTATGAATGTTCGAATTTGAAGATAGTAAACAAGACTTCAAGAAAGTGTATTATGGGTGGGCTCGAAGCGAGTACGGAATTGGCAAAAATGTTTGAAGATGTATGCCTTTTTATTTGCAGTTTTTCAAGCACACGGTGTGAAGATATTGATGCAAGGAACAGGATTTGAAAGTCTCGGCGTTGTCCGTCTCAACTGCTCGCAATCAGGCCCTCAAACTACTTAATGATATCCCTCAAATAACCGAAAAACGCAATCGCCAGTTAATCCCCATATTCCTTGACTGGACACGAATGGAGTCGTCCGAAGATTCTGGCGATGAAACAGAAGACATCCCCGACATTCCATCCTCCCTGAAATGGTCTCGGAATGATCAAATTTCGATGCTGACTATTTTTTCAAAATTCATCAATCCTAAAGCCCTCTACAAGTCGGAGACTGTCTACGCGGTGCTGTTGAACTTACTTACCTCCGGAGATCCGAAAATACAATCTTTGGCTCTAAAATGCATTTCCACTTGGAAGATTCCCGCAATCCGGATGTATGAAGATAATCTGAATAATTTGTTGGATGATACAAGGTTCCGAGACGAACTTACGCATTTCGTACAGATCGACGAAGATGAGTCTATGATTCAGGCTGAGCATAGAGAACAATTGATGCCAATCCTGCTGAGAATCCTTTACGGAAGGAGTCTATCCAGAAAGAATGCTTCATCCGGGAATAAAGGAATGGAGTCCAGGCGTATAGTCGTATTGGCGTCTCTTGCAAACTTTACGCAGGCAGAAAGGGAAATGTTTGCTGATATTGCCCTTGGAGGATTAAAAACCGTTGAGTTTGTGGAGAAGACGAATCCGGAGAGATACGTGCTGAGGTCGGAGGCCCTGGGAAACTTGCATGTATCCACGAGAAAGCAAGTCGGTTTTATGAGAATGATGGAAGATATGTTGAAGCAGCTAGGCTCGAAACTTTTGCCATTTGTGCAAAAGATCATGGATGCGCTTTTGTACTGTCTCGCGGCTGCTTCGAAGATCATCAGGGAAAGCGAGGATAGTATGGAGAAAGATTTGGTTGGGGTGAAGATTGCGAGGGCTATACGGCAGGGCGGATTCAAGTGCTTGAATGCGCTGTTTAATAGTTGTTCCAGCTTCCCTTGGAAACCGTATATGCCAGCCTTCTTCCAGGAACTAGTCAATCCGAGATTGGACAATTTGCCGATGGAAACTTCACAGAGTCCATCTGGGTTGTTGCGGTTATTTTCGACTTGGGCCGGATCACGAAATACTGTGTTGCTTCTGACGGAGGTGAATGACACAGTATTGAGCAGGATCGCAGAATGTCTTGGAAATGAGTCGGTTAAAGATGAAGTTGTCTTGTTTATTGTCAAGTTCGTCCAGAAAATCGTTGCTCTTGCGGATTCGGATGACGGAAAAACCCGAGAAAACGCGGAAGCAGTGAAGGAAAAACTCCTGAAGCCGAGTGTTGACTTATTTTTGGTCAAGCTTGGAGAGATTCTTCAGAAGAGTCCTGGGAAAGAGGTACTTGAGCAAGGAATTGAAACAGTGGCAAAGTTGGCTCCATACATTTCTGGAAACACGGAGACAGTGCATCTGATCAATATCTCGGTGTTCTTGCTCAACCAGCCTTCGAGGAGAGTTGCACCGAAAACCAAAAGTGATTTATTGAAAATATTGTCCAATTTCCTACCTACATGTATCATGGAGAGAGGAGGTGAACTTTTCGAAAAGACTTTCAAGAGCGTAGCGTCCCTGTTTGGATATTTCAAGGATCGGGAGAGCCGAATATTACTCGCCGAGGTCTTGGAGGTGTTTGCAGAGAGAGATGATGAGTTGAGGGAAGTAGCGGATCTCTCACAGATGTTGAATTCATTCTCGAAGAAACGACTTGACGAACCCGATTTTGAGGCCAGGTTGGAGGCATACAGTAGGATCAATGAGGAAAAGTTCAGAGACTTCACACCGCGACAGTGGTTGCCATTGATTTACAACATGTTATTCTTTATCAAGGACAACGAGGAGTTGGCGGTCAGGATGAACGCTGCGTATGCCTTGAAGCGGTTTGCGGAGAGCTGTGGTGCTAAGATGAACACCGAACGTGGCCAGGAGTTTGTGGATGTCATGGAAAATACGATTCTTCCAGCGTTAAGGGCCGGCACTCGAGAGCAATCTGAGCTGATTAGAGTAGAGTTTATTAGTGTGATGTCTCATGTGGTAAAGGAATGCAAGACCTGGGGAGAAGTCAACGATATGCAACCACTTCTTGTCGGTGATGACGAAGAGGCAAACTTCTTCAACAATATACTGCACGTTCAACAGCACCGACGAATAAAGGCTCTGCGAAGACTTGCAACGACGGCTCAGAAAAGTGCGCTTGGAAGTGCTAATGTGGCGCACTTTTTCTTACCCTTGGTGGAGCACTTCGTCTTCGACCAAGCAGATGACGCTCATAATTTGGCGAATGAAACGGTCATCACCATTGGTGTGCTCGTCGAACAATTGTCCTGGACCCAATATAGGGCGTTATTTAGAAGATATATGGGATATATCAAATCGAAGGTGGAGTTGGAGAAGATTGTCGTGAGACTTATTGGAACGGTAGTCGACTCTTTGGTAAGAGCTTGGGCGGTTGTGGCGCCTAAGGCCGAGACCGGCGACGGTGGCGAAGCTAATGGGAACGTCGATGCGGATGGAGATATCACTATGAAAAGCGCCTTCAATCATGTAAGTTGTTTGTCGCAAGCTCTACCAGATCAGCAGAAATTAGCCGATGAAATTTGCAGCGAGTTCCTTCCTACTTTGATGCAATATTTGCACCAGAAAGAGGAATCGACCGTCAGTCTTCGTGTCCCGGTTGCCGTGTCAATTGTGAAACTGCTCAAAATCATGCCGAACGACATTATGGAAACCAGACTGCCACCTGTCTTGACCGATATATGTCACATTCTCCGTAGCCGAGCACAGGAATCACGAGATATGACTCGAAGAACGTTGACAGAAATCACTACATTGCTCGGTCCGCAATATTTCTCGTTTGTCCTCAAGGAGCTTCGAGGTGCGCTATTGAGGGGTTATCAATTGCATGTACTGTCGTTTACTGTGCATTCCATCTTGGTATCCATTATTCCGACATACACCCCGGGAGAACTTGATCATTGCGTTTCCTCCATTGTGGATATCATCATGGACGACATCTTTGGCGTTACTGGTATGGAGAAGGACGCGGAAGGGTATATCAGCAAGATGAAAGAGGTTAAAAGTAGTAAAAGTTACGATTCTATGGCCCTTATGGCTTCGACTACGACTTTGCCGTACTTGGGGAATCTTATCCGGCCTATTCAAGCACTTTTGAAGGAAAACCTAAACTTGAAAATGGTCAAAAAGATCGACGAGTTGTTGAGACGCATTACTGTTGGGCTGCTGAAGAATGAGACAGTAAAGTCAAGAGATACACTGATCTTCTGCTACGAGGTCATCCAAGAAGCCTACAAAGCAGACGCAGTGATCCCGGCAGAGGAGAAGGTGGACGAAGCTACCCAACGGTATATTGTCAACTTAAAGGTCCCATCAAAGGCTTCATCGGTGGTTGCGACGTCTTCGCATGTGTATAAATTGTCGAAGTTTTCCTTGGATATCCTCAGGACGACATTGCGGAAACATGATGAACTGATGACGCCGGAGAACTTGGTTGGGTTCATTCCCATCATTGGAGATGCTGTATTATCGAGGCAGGAGGAGGTCCAAATCTCGGCGCTTAGGCTTCTGACTACTATCATCCGAACACCATTACCTGCGATTGATAGCGGTGCCCAGGTTTTCATCTCTCAGGCACTGTCGTTTATTAAAAACTCGCCGTCAACGAATGCCGAGATTGCACAAGCAAGTTTGAAGCTATTGGCTGCAATCCTAAGAGAACGAAAGAACGTTGAGGTTAAGGAGACGACTGTCGGATATATTTTGATTAGGATCAAACACGATCTGGAGGAGCCGGATAGGCAAGGCGTCACGTTCAACTTCTTGAAGGCAGTGCTTTCAAGAAATATCATTTTACCAGAAGTATATGAAGTGCTCGATTATGTGAGTGCTATAATGGTAACGAATCAGACGCGCTCAGTGAGGGATTTGGCTCGCGGAGTGTATTTCCAGTTCCTTATGGAGTACCCTCAAGGGAAAGATCGACTGAAGAAGCAATTGGGATTCTTGGCCAGAAACTTGGATTACCAGCATCAATCTGGACGACAATCGGTTTTGGAAGCCTGCCACCTATTGATCACCAAAGTAGGAGATAGTCTGATTCAGGATATCAATGCCACTTTCTTCGTACCGTTGGTGATGGTCTTGATCAACGATGAGTCCACAGAATGCCGGGAGATGGCAGGAATGCTGATTAAGAAGATATTGGGGCGTGCTGACGAGGAGCGGCTGGAGACATTCGTGGGATTGTTGAGGAATTGGGCTGAGAAGGTTGGCCGACCGCTATTGATGAGAGTTGCTCTGCAGGTCTATGGACTTTACTTTGAAGTTCATGGCGAGCAGAGCTTGAGAGAGGTTTTGTTTGTCTCTGGACGGCTCCGAAATATATTGGAAACTGCGATGGACGATGACTTGGAAGCCGCCGTGGAATGGGAGTTGGCGTATTTTGCCCTTCAGACTTGGATCAAGATCGTACAGCAATTCCCCGAATCAGCGTTATCCGTATCCAGTAAAAATATATGGAACGCGGTCGAAAGATGTTTGGCGTTTCCGCATTCTTGGGTACGACTTTCGGCAGCTCGTCTAATCGGATTGTTATTCGCCGAGTTCACAAATGCAAACCTGACCGCATTACCATTGGAGAATGATCACGGACTGAAGGTAGAAGGAACGTCAATGATAGATATGGCCAAGGCAACTTCTTCGCAACTAAATAGCCCGGAATTATCGGAAGAACTGGGTTTGCAGGCGGTGAAGAACTTGTTGTTTTTGGGAAGATGCTTTTACGCCAATGGCATGAAGGCAGTTGCCTCTCTACCCGTTGTCGACGCGGAGCTGGATGATGTGGAAGAGGAAGAGGAACAGAAGGATTCACGGACAGCGTTGTCATGGTTAATCGGAAGGATTTCCGGGGTGGTGAGAAGCGAGCGGAACATCAAACAGGTAAGAAATCAGCTTTTGCTTGGAGACATCCTTTTTTACATTTGACGTATAATAAGCTGATTTACCAATTATAGGGTCTCTTGGGTAAGAAATGTGGACTCCAGTGGCTTGCGGCTACAACTCAAGTTATTTCTGGCGAAGACTTGGTATCGTTGGCGAACAAGATAATTAGGCCCTTATACAATCTTGTGGAACTTCCAGAGAATCATGCAATGAAAGGTTGATGTTTATTTGATTTCTGAGGTAATTATTACGAAACTAACAGATTTCGACTTATAGATTTGAAGAGCACTTCACAAGAGATCCTGGAAATGCTCCAAAACAGGATGGGAACAACAGCGTATTCGCAAGCTTATAACGCAGTCCGAGCAGAGGTACAGGAACGGCGAAGGGAAAGAAAGCATAAAAGATCTATACAGGTGATTTTAATATTCACGGTTCTCATTTGCAAGTGATAATTGTATCTTCTAACATTGGATTTGCAGATGGTGGCTGACCCGGAAAGTGCTGCAAAGAGGAAAATTGCAAAACATGAGAGGAAAAAGGTGGCGAGGAAAGAGAAGTCTAGAGAATTCAGGGATGCTAGAAGAGGGAAAATTTTGTAGGATAAGTTTGTTTCCATTATTTCGAGGGGTTGTGAGGCGTTTAAATGTACTTTGATTTATGAAAAGATTTGTTACTCGTTTATATAGCACAAGAGAGCAGGGCTGAATTCGGC